>JAGVSP010002298.1:0-55589 GCA_022494985.1 Micrasema minimum | reverse complement strand
TAATGTTACCCTACAAAAAATTTAAAAAAACCCCTTTTAAACCTTTTTAAAACCCCCAAAAACAGGGGCCCCTTTAATTTCAAAAGCCCCATCCAATTCCCCCCCCAGTACTCGCCCCAAAACCCCCCCCCCCTTTTTAAAATTTTTAACAAATTTTCCGGGTTAAAACGCCTAAATTGGGTTTTTTTGAAAAATAAAATGCCTAATAAAAAAACCCCTTTTTTGTGGGGAAATTCCCCAGGGCGGGGGGGGGAAAAAAATTCCAACCCCAACGGTCTTTTGGAAAAGTTCCAAAATGCAAAATGCCCCTTTCACACGATTGGAGCCTCTTGTTTTAAAAAAAAAACTTGGCTACGGGGGTTTTGAAAATGAAAAAGGGTTTTTAAACCCAAAATTTTTTGGGTTTTTTTGTTTTCTTTTTCGGACAAAAGATTCAAAATTGTTTTCAATTAAAAAGTTCGTTTCCCCTTTTTTTTATAAAAAATTGCCCAATTTTTTTTTTTTATTAAAATAAATAAAAATAAAAAATACACGAAAAAAAGTTTATTTTCCCTTTTTTTTTATTGTTTAAACTTTTTTTTTCCAATCCAAAAAAAAATTTTTCACGTAAAATTAAAAGTGATCAATTTTTTTTTATTTTTTTGAAAGTAAAGGGTTTTTAAAAAATAAATACTGAAAAAAAATTAAAAACTCTTTTTAAAAATATTTTTAAAAAACCCTTTCTTTATTTTTAAAAATTACATTTTTTGTAAATTTTTGGGAGATACAAAACTTGATTATTTTTTCCCCAGGCGGTGATTTTTATTTTTCTACGTTAACCCCACTATTCATCTCAAGTGCCGGAAGAGACCTTTTATAAGTTAACTTTCACCCCCGGGCAAAAAGTCTAAATCAGTTTGGAGAGAAGCGAGGGGCTGCTTTTTCACTTGTGCATTTTATGAGATGGGGAGGTTTGGATGACAATATACACTTCACTCCAAAAGATGCTTTATGCACCCCTCGACACCATACAAATTTTTTTGCATACCTCCAAGGAAGGAGAAAAAAAAAGGAAAAAAATAAAAAAATAATAAAATTTTAAAAATTTAAAAAAAAAAACCGGGGGAAAAAATCAAAAAAAGGAGTTTTTTATTTAAAAATTTTATAAACAATATAACTTTTTTTAAACAAAAATAAAACACATTTTTTTTTTAATTTTTAATTTTATTTTTTTGGCAGAAAATTCTATTAATTTTAAGGTTTTTTAAAAAAAAAAAAAAAAATAAAAAAATTTTTTTGGGGGGGGGGGGGGGGGGGGGGGGAAAAAAAATTTTTTGGGGGGGGGTTTTTTTTAAAAAAAAAATTTAAAAAAATTTTTTTTTTAAAAAAAAAAAAATAAAATTTATTTTCTCCCCTTTTAAAAAAAAAAAAAATTTTTTAAAAAAAAATTTTTTAAAAAAGTAAATTTTACACTATTTTAATTTCAATTTTTAATAAATTTATTTAAAAAAAACCCATTTTCCCTTTTTAAAAATTTCCCCTTTGGAAAAAAAAAAAAGGGGTTGTAGGGGAATCTTTTCCCCCCCAAAAAAAAAAAATTTTTTTAATATAATTTTTCTAATTTAAAAAAAACAAAATTTTAAAAAGGAAAAGTTTAAAAAAATTTTTAAATTTTAATTAATTTTTAAATGTAAAATCTGATAAAAATAAAACATTTTAAAAAGTATGAAAAATTTTTTAAATAAAATTTTTAAATTAATTTTTTTTTAAGGTTTTTTTTTGTTTTTTTAAAAAAAAAAATTTTTATTTATTTATTTTAAAAAATTTAATTTTAGGTGGGTTTTTAAATTAAATTTTTGTTGTTTTGGGGGAATATACCTTTGTTTTAAAAGTAGTAATCATTGTTAGGACAATTAAAAAATAAATCTAAGTACTAGGATATGCAAAATAAACAATTAAGTTAGCAAAAGTTACTGATTATAGTTGTTTAAAATAAATGTGTTTTTTTAGTTTAAATTTATATTTCTTAAAGACATAATAATTTTTAGTTCATTGGGCAATTCATTGAAATACATGATTCCCTTATATAGGAAACTATTTATTATTATTATTTATTATTAAAAAAATTGTTTTAAAATAAAAAAACATATTAAATACACAAATACATATTTAAAAAAATAAAAAAAAATCCCATTACATGTTTTTAATATTGTTTTGCCCTATATGCATGTAATTATGTTTAAAATGGACTTCGTGTCCGCAAATAAAAAAAAGGTGTTATCACCCTGGGCATTGGCCATGGGAGAAAAAAAATAATTTTTTTCAAATAAATAAAGACATACGGAAAAATTGTGAAGCTTTTTAAATGAAAAAACATTGAAATTCAACTAAAAAAATATGTTAAATGAGATAGGTGCTATTAAATAAAATTAATTCCTGTTTTAAGCGGGTTATTTTTCTGAAAATGCTAATTGATTATTACGGAGGTATTAAATTAGGCATGCATAAAGCCCTTGCATAAAAAAAGGATGAAATTTTACCGCACATTAAACTGTTGAGTAGGTCCCGAAAAAAAAATATATTAGCATTTTTAGTTAAGCTTGTTGGATACACAATTCCCTTCACCCGATTTCCATATTTCTCCGACCCGGGAGAAATTTACACAAAAAAAAACAGTTTTCATATTTGAGTTGAATTTTCAGAAACAACTTAAGTCGATAAATGTCTGGTTTTATAAGTTTGTGCATGCATGAGGATATGTATGATAAATGAATGTTGTGAAAATCGAATAAAGTGTGTCAGGACAGAGTGGTGTGGCGTTCTATCCTTTCTACCAACCCCTTCGAGGAAACGGCGTGATGGTTTGTACTTGTATTTTATGTTATCGCTTCTTGGTGGAGTGGTTAGCACGTTGGGCTACCATGTATGCGATCTCGGTTTCGACTCCTGATTAATTGTAAAATATTTATTTTATTACGGTTTCTCAATTTTATATTTTGTACCCCGGTAATAAACGATAGCTTTTTATAACTTTTTAATTTAGATAAGTTAGTGAGTTACTGTTGGTTTTTTTGGCAGTTTTTGAGTATTTGATCTACCTGTTTTATGGTTGGTCTCAATCGCCTATAGTATCATATAGTTATATTACTTTAAAGTGAATCTTTGAGCTTTTGCCCTCGTAACTATTTTCTAAAGTAAAAATATCGAGCCACATTTCATTTGAATCATCGAATTTTCTATTAGATATTATTCAAATAATTATTTTAATGTAGTAAGGGAGTTTGTACTAAAAAAATATGACATTTACAGGTAGTTCAACATATCTACATTAAATAACAGTAATTTATTTAAGTAGTATATTTATTTTCTTATCGTTATATTGTAAAAAGTATTCGTTTTAAAAAGTGACTCGAAGGGTTCCTGAAAATTGCAATTTATTTAGCAACTGCGCAAATTAAAAATGGCCGCTGTCCCGCATCCGGTGTCCGTATCTGACTTCCGGTTCGCAGAGGGTAAAGAGACATCCGCATCTCCCACATAGAGACGAAGGCTTTTAACATCCCGCTTGCCAGACCTACATCACAAAAAGGAACAAAGTTAATGAAGTTTTCTGTAAGACCGACCAGGAATGTTCATTGTGATGTATTTATCTGAACGTGATCTTATTGGAAGGAAGGTTCCGTGACCGCTACAGGAATTTAATTTTGTGATCGGAAAAGGATTCCCAAATATATAAATCCAACTTTTCGGAAATTATAATATTTGTATATTAAATTTAATTTGCGATTTTTCTTCATCGAATACATCTTCTTTTTCTTCTTCTTTAACCACGTTCGCTTTTATGAGGAGCATGTCGACATCACTATATCGCTCCATCCACCCTATTGCCAGCGAGCTATCTCGTCTCCTTCCACGTCAGGCCCGCAATCATCAGCTCCGCCGAGTACATACGGAAGATGTTCATCGACGGTCTACCAGGGCTGCGGGATCCTGCAGGCGTAAAAAAGACGCAGATCGGGTTGAGGCTCTCCCGAGGCATCCGAAGTACATGCTTAAAGCCAGAATTATAATAGAGCCACGCCGCGTGGGTTTGGAATCGATTTCATACATTATTTAGTATGAAAATGATTATATTAGACATGTCCCGCGTGTCGCCGACCGATCGACCGATCGGCGTGGGATTGGTGGTGGGGGAAGCGTGGCTCTAATATAATTCCGGCTTAAGCCAGGTCCGCCGCCGCGACTTAACGACTCCAGTACTTATTGGTATGTATAATTATGAAAATTGTATCTTAAATGTTTTAATATTTTCACTTTGAAACGATTTTTCATGAATGAACTTCCATATTACAAAAATTAATGTTTTTTTCTCATTTTGAGATGTCACTTTAATGCTAAAGAGGCCAGGAATAGATGTTGGTGCATTCGAAATGATATTCTGGATTTATTGACAGCCGCCAATCTTAAAAAACGTATTGTAGGTACAAACTATTTTTTCTGGGAAAATACCTGCGTAGACCGATTTTAAAGCAAAAAAGAATTGTATATTATAAACTACAAGAAGCCCTTGTTTTTGGTATTTTTTCATTTTTTAAATCAACTAAAGATTTCCGAGCTAGTTTTTATTCTATCTTAAAATAAAACATACGTTATGCGGATACTTTTTGTGTGCGCCACTAACTTAGTTAATGCTGTAAATATAAGGCAAAACGAAATTTTTTCGCTCAGTACATGTAAATAACATGCCCAAGCCAGGTCCATAGCCGCATCTTCATGACTCCAGTTATTGGAGGTTGCTGCGTCCGTTACCTAGCTTCAGCGTTGGTTATGGCTTGGGCATGTACTTCGGATGCCTCGGGAGAGCCTGAACCCGGGCTGCCTCTTCTTTACGCCTGCAGGATCCCGCCGTCCTGGCAGACCGTCGATGACCATCCTACGGCTGTATTCGGCGGAGCTGGTGGATGCGAGCCTGACGTGTGAGGAGGCGAGAGAGCTGGCTGGTGACAGGGTCTCTGGGAGGGATCTAGTGATGTCTACATGTTCCACATAGGAGCGAACGTGGCAAAAGAAGAAGAAGACATGTAAATAAAATTATACTCGTAGTTCAGGTAAGATTAAGTTAAACTTCCATCACATAAATCATGTACAATATTTAATTAAACACATTACGTTTTGTTAGTCGTAAAACTCTCAAAACTTTGTCAATTTTGTTTATAATGAATTTCGCGAAAGGAACGCAAATTAGCCCCAAAATGAAGATGCGCACATTCCGACTTGAACGATGGTTCCGCCATGACAACAGGGGCTTCTAATGACGTCATCCTGACACCCGTCACTGCCATGCGTGTCTCAACCTATTAACTTAAACATTGAGTTCTTTAGTCGACTCTTTGTTAACCTGAAACGAGAGATTACGCCGTGAAAACTTTGCATAGTGATACGTTTACACCAAAATCGTGTATTTATTTTTTATGTTTTTAAAAAAATTATTACCACCTCAACAGGCCAAGAGGCCCAATGACGGAGAAAAAAAAACGACGCAAACACCCAGGCTTGAGAAAAATAATCATTTGCAAGGTTTTATTAATTATTATATTGAAAGAACTTTTGGTTGTCTGTAAAGTCGGTTTACGGACGATAATTTTACGTGATAACGTCATAAGAAAACATTGATGAAAAAAAACATACTTTTATGAATTGAATTGAATTATTATTACTGAATTATCATTATTCTGTATACTACAAAGCAGAAGTTAATTGAAAATTACAATTTTTTCCATAGATTTACTTTTTTTTTTGTTTTTATTTCTTGTGTGCTGCTGCTGTTTCCCTTCGACTCGGACGCATCGGTCGATGGAGTTGAAGATAGATAGATGCGTCACAAACGAACGCTTAGGCCGATCGTGCCTCTCTATCGCTTGTTCCGCGCTCTCGCTTGCACACTCGGCTCAGGCGGAGCGTGACAATGAGTCATGCTTTTTCGTGTGTGCAGCCGGCGTTCATCGATTTATTAGACGTTATCACGTCAAAACCTTAAACTTACATGACAGGAATACCTATTTCGTAATTTTTACTGATTATCTCTACCATATTCCACAAAAATACATGGGTCTATCTTTCCGTCATAACATCTCCTCCCAAGCGGTAAGTCTTAGAGACCTGAAATTTGGACACGTGAAACGTGATATTTTTCTAAAATCAGCAGTGCTATTCTTAATTTGAAATTTATCCGGCATTGCCCGGAGACAGCAACTTCTTCTGACCGGAAAGCCGTAAAGACATCGCAATATTTGGTAAAGACGTCAAATTTAGAAAATTGTGCCTATTGTTATTTTAAGCTCAAATGTAGATTTCTCTATTTGAAATTTATTCAGCGTCGAGTCGCTCACCGCCGCACGCCGCCGAACGCCTCGGCCGCGCGTCGCCGTCAGAATTCGTATTAAAAAGGATTGCTTGCATAAAATTATAAATAGTCACCTTGACACAACGCTAATAAGTGAAATCGGTCTGCGTGCCAATTTACGACTGCGTAATCCAGACATTTTCAGAGTTGAGCGCTTTTCCTCCAATACAGGGTATTACAATCCTCTCTCTCGTATGTGCAGAGAGTACAACGTTAATACACAGGGACAGCACTGAAGGTATGGACATCTTCGGAAGCTCCGTAGTCGGGTTCAAGAAAAGGTTGCTCTTGAGATATGTGTATGTGTAATCACTCTTGCTTTTATATTTACTTAATCATTGTGTGTATGTCACTCAATTAAGCACGATGTGAACAATTTTAAAGGGCAATTAGTCTACCTAGGCATATTTTTAAATATTTTTTGTATTATATTTAGTATCCTTTTGTCTGTTATTGTTCCTAACAAAATAAAATAAAATAAGAATGCGTGGATTAACATTATAAAAATGATAGTGCGCAAATGAACACCTTTGAGTACGCTCGTATGATGCGGTTGGGTTAAAAATTAACATTTTTTTTCCGTCGTGCACTAGTGGGAGAGAGTTAAAAATCTGTGTAAAATTCAAAGATTACTGCACAACAAAAAAAAAGCTTCCGCAAACAGGCTATGCCTTGGTGGGATTTTCGTCAATTTTTTCCGTATATGTGATTTTATGTATTTTTTTGTAAACCAAAAATTTTTTTTGGAAAAAAAAAAAAAGATTCCGTATTGCCCTGTATAAATTAGTCTCCGAAGCGTTATGGATAAGACGCTGGATTCATAACAGAAAATTTCGTGTCACAAGAATTTCAAAGAATTTTTCTCAGACTTGGATTTTTGTGTTCTAAAATCGGAAATTATAATTACATTAGAAAATTATCAGGATTAGAAAATACTTCTCTAAACACGCCATAAATTACAAAATGCTGGAAAAGTCAAGCCGACATTCCTCAAATCAGTCAACCCTTTGTCAAGAGCAGGGTTAACTATAACCGAGGGATTATGTGCAATAAATTTAATTACAAAATATCTAACGGAGGGTTACAAAACAGGGAGAAACCTATTATTCTCGCGCACGCTTATAATATTATATGTGCGACATAACTGAATTAATTTTCGTATGAAAATTAATTAAATTATTTAAGTCAACGATACTAGATGTGTGGGAAGATTTGCTAAGAATAATTTAATATTAGTATGTTTGCATCTCAATTCGATGAAATATTTCAATTCAAATAAAGGTTCTTAATGTACCTAACTTTACATTAAAGTTGTAGGAAATAATAATGCTTTTAATTCGCTTTTGCCTATTTATTCAATACCTATGCATATGCATAGATAATATTGTTTTTATTATTTATGGAATAAAAATGTTTGTATATCCATATCCCCTTTAAAAAAATTCGTCTCTGTTAATGTCAAATTGTTATTTAATATTTATTTGGACTTTATTTACCTCTTCAGTAGGTTAGAATTCCAACAATATCCAAAAGCCAAAAGAAACACCACTAGTACCCAGGCATAAAATAACACTTAGACCTAAAAATTAAATTAGTCATTATTTATTTATTTATTTATGGATGATTTATAAAGCGCTATTTTCGCGAGAAATCGCCTCAAGAGCGCTGTACAATAAAGAGGCTAGACCACAACACGTTTTGCAGCTACCAAGCGCATAAACGGTTGGGGTTCTATTCTAGTCTCCTACAGTTACAGACTTACATAATAAAATAAAATACTTTGAAGTTAATTAATTTACATAGATTAATATTGAAAACTAGTAAATTATATAGGTAATATTACAAAGGTATAGAACAAAGGTGATAGTTACAAGTTTAAAGCAGAATTAAAAGTTGAAATTAGTTTTAAAAAGGCACTTGGACTTGAAGTTTAACTGTGTGGGAGACTAGACCACCATCTTGCAGCTACAAAGCGCATGGATGGTTTGGAATCTAGCCCCCTTAGTAAGATCTAACTTGATTTTAGTACCCTAAGTAGTACTAAGCAAAATTTAACTTTCCGGAAGGCTGTACCACTACTCATCTTGCAGCTACAAAGCGCATGGATGGTTTGGAACCATCCTCCTTCACGGTTTAACTTGATTTTAGTACTCCAGGTATGATTGGCAGAATTTACTTATCCGAAGGCTAGACCACAACTTGTCTTGCAGCTACCGAGCGCATGGACTATTGGGGTTCTAGCTCTTAAATATATAGCTCTTAAAATAGGCATTATACAACAACAATTAAAAACTACAGTAATAGATTTCGTTCTCCGGTTCAAATAATATTGTCAAGTCTAAATAATTTCACAAAAATAACACTTCCACTAATCACATTAGTCTTGAAAACAGCATCTAAACGAATTTTAAGCTATCTAAAAAAAAAATGTCTTTATAAATACATTTTTTCTTGTCAAATTTGCAATACTACCACTACTACTTTCCTTATCCGCACCCAATGGTGCATAGGGCACTGCATTGGTACACCGAGCGCAGTATCTCTTGATCATTTTATTACATGGAGGTGGGATGATCAGTCTTACGCTTCAGTACCAGCTCAAGGTACCAAACATGAAATATTAATATGAAAATCACATGTAGATAAATATTTCGTTTATTAAATATTAAATTTGCAATAAGTAGGTATTAATGTTTTTTAAGGATCCTATAATTGTCAATCTTTTTTTATGATCGTATAACAAAGATGAAGCTCGGGAGTATAAAATTTATTTGAAGAAATTGAGAATTTTTTCAAACAATGGAGCATGTTCTTGGGGATTTCATTTGTTTCAAATACTTTTCTAATTAAGGAATTCCTGAAAAACATTCAGTTACAAAGTTCGTCCTTTTTTCCTGAAATAAAGGAACAAGTCGAGCTTTCAAAGGAACAAATTTAATTTACGGAAAACGGAATCCAATTGACAAATTCAAATTGAAGTATAGTCAAACGTTCTCCACGCAATAAGGACTTTTTAGGCATTTAAATTCTGATTGACTTGTTGGTCCTTATGTATAATTTGAATCCTTTGTTGTAAAACGAAAAAATATACGTTGAAAAAAAAATTAAGCACCGACGTTTATGAATAATATATATTATTTGTTTAGGACTGTATAATACAATTTTTATATAAAACTGTTCTTAACTTACTAAGCTTTCATTTATTATTTACTTATTTAAAATAAAAAAATATCATTAGTCTTGTGGCGGGAAACAATGACGTCACGTGCACGAAGATGACGACTGGCAACGAACGCGTACGAACTGACGCGAAAAAAACGAGCATCGACGGAAACTTCCGGAGATCGTCGAGAATCCTTTCGGCCCCCTACGTTATCGCACGCGTATCTACGGAATATTATTACCGCCAACTTTCGAGAACATAAAATCATTTCTATTTAAACCATTTTCACCATTCTTTTTCATCCATATAGCAGTTAGTTAAGTTTTAGAATCAGTAGTTTGTTTTTGCGACCATTGTAAAAAACGTAAGTACCTGTTTCATTCTCTCTCTCTGTGCACCCACATAAAATCTGGTATACTCACGAAATGTACTGCTAAATTGGTAACCAACTAGGTGCCTAAAGTCTCAATATTGGCATTCCAAAAGGGTATTTTTTTAGAAAAAATATACGCAAGCGGAAAATCTTAATTCGAATGATCAAAAAGATTTTTTTTAAAACATGTGTGTATTAAGTATGTGATACCTACCTTAGACTGGTACTGAAGCGTATGACTGATCGTCTTACCTTCATGTAATAAAATGATCAAGATACACTACACTTGGTGTATTGATGCAGTGTCCTATGCACCATTGGGTGCGGATAAGGGAAAGTAGTGGTATTAAATATATAGTATAGTGGCAGTTCCTATGCCTTAAAAATGTAATTTAAAAATAAAAAGAATTGGTTTATTATAATAATTAGTGGTTCTACTACTTCTTTTCCCTTATCCGAACCCAGAGGTGCATAGGGCACTGCGTTGGTACCCCAAGTGCAGTGAATCTTGATTATTTGTTACAGAAGGCAAGGTGATCATTGTATCAGGTATCATATACGAAATATTTTTATATGAAAATCTCATTTTAATAATAACTCTACAAGTTCCGTAAATATTATTTAAAAATGCAGTTCTATATGTTATGTAATTATTTAAGTAAAAGTAGATAAGAATCTGGTACCAACCCTTACATATGTATGTTATTGAAGCGTGGTGTTAGAAAAAGAAGGATGAGAGTAGACTGAATGCTGTTGAAATGCGATCTCTCAGGCGAATGTGTGGTAAGACCATGCATGATAGGTGTACAAATGTCGAAATTATAGCAGAGTGCTAGGCTAAGATAAGCATTATTGACAAAATTAAGAAAGGGCTTTTCCGATGGTTTGGTCATGTGGAGCGAATGAGTGATGAAAGAACAGCTAAAAGAAGTTTAAATGCTAGTGTGCCTGGATGTAGAAGCGAGGAAGGCCGAGAAAGACATGGCATGACCAAGTACGACAAGTACTTGAAAGCGGACATGTAAAAAGTCGGAATAATCGGCGTATGTGCATGAGAAGATGTATGAATGTAGAGGGAGCAAAGGAAGTGCGTCAGGACAGAGTGTGGTTTGCGTTCTATCATCTCTGCCTACCCCTACGGGGAAATGGCGTGATGGTTGGTTAGTTAGTTAGTAAGTAAGATAAAGTAGAATATTACATAAAAGAAAATAAAAGATTCCGAAGTTCTTCCAGCCTACTAATTCATTTTATTATTTTACTTAATTTTTTTGCTTATGGAAATAAAAAGAAAGTTCCTACACATTTTTTGTTCATAATACAGATAAAATTGTTCATTTTTATGTTAGATTCTGAATGTTCAATCCGATTAACGTTTATTGCTAGAGATACATTTTCTTTTGGAAGCTAATTGCAATAAATTTCATTGCATGTTTGGTAGAAATTTGTGATAATAAGAGGAAGCAAAGAAAAATGTGTTACTTCCATAATAGGGGTAATTTTATCCCCAATATATTTATTGTATGCATACCGTAATATTTTTACTGAAATATCTTTTATTAACAACATTTTGAAAGTGTACAAATACATAAATTTGTCTACAAGTATTTGTACTCATTCAAAATGTTGTTCAAAAGATTTACTGGTGAAAATATAAAGGAAATAAAAATTGGAGAGACATCTTCAGGCGTCTTCTAGTAAGTAATTAAGTTCGGATGAGCCTTACCTACACCAATAAAGATTGATTGACAAAAATGCTTAACAATCTTCTCAACAGATGTCACCAGTGAGAAAATCGCTTGTAATGTGATCTTACGAACGCAAGTTCAATATATAGAAGTTTCAAAAATTTGTCATATATGGTTATCAAATGATGGGCGGAATAGGGAATGTTTGTAATACATAAAGTGGCTTTTAAAAACTCAATTTTTAATTATTAAATATATGAATTAAAAAAATTCACGGCGTGTAATACCGTCAATTTTTGAACAGGGCTCACACCACGTGGACCTGCACCAATAAACGCGAAAGAAATTCGAATTTTGAATGTCCGGTACAAGGCGTACCAGAGCGGACCCCGCACTCCTCCCGCCCATCCGCCACCCCAGACCGCCGCCGCTAGCACTTCAAACAGAAGCCAGTATTACACTCTCGTCGCTTTTTATGAATACTTTTTTTTAAATTAATTTTTGGAAATGCCGGATAAAAAATTTTTTATAAGGATTTTTTTCCTCAGAATACCATGAAAAATCAACCCTCCGCAGTTTCACGGTTCTCATGCGTGGGACACGGTGTAATATTGAATTGGTACAGAGCCTTCCACATTTACAGATTGTTTTTCGACAATTTTCAACATTTTTTCTCTCTGGTCCACATCTGTTGAGAAGATTGTTAAGCATTGTTAGCAATCAAGCTTTATTGGTTTATGGTAATAGCCTTAACTTAACCTCTGCCAAATGACAGGTCATAAGCCCTGTAAACGCCTAGATAACCCACATTTCGTTCCAGAGTTTCTCTGTCTCTGTTGGGGACATCAATATCAGACCCTGCATGGGTATAATCCAGTAATTTGTCTACAAAGTAAATTTGTACAGTTCAAAATGTTGTCAAATATATCTTAGTTTATTTTCCCTCCAAATTTATTGTTTTTACAGTTCAACCTGCTTGGTTTTATACCAACCTGTGGATAGGAATATTGACGTTTATATGGACGGTACGTACCTACATAAAAAAACGAGGCCAATTTTGAAAAACAATAATTTTATAATATTCTTACGAATCAATCATTTAACACGTTTTTATTCATTTCAAAAAAGAATTTATGAACGCAATTTACTTGGAAACTTGAAAACAATAAAAGCAAGAATGAATAATAATAATGTTGTAATACTTTTCCTCAAACAACTTACCTAAAAAAAGTTTTTTGAAATCACGTGGCAGCCAACGCACCGCCATTGTTTTTCTCAGAAATCCAATATCCGTGATTTTCTACAACATCGGTCCGTTTTATACCAGAATCTGAAATCAAAAGAATCATTACAATACAGAAAAATAGATTAAATCGTGGGTAGCTACGATAATTAGAGTTTGAAAACCCATTAAAGTATGGAATTATAAAAAATGGTTTATAAACTTTTATGATATTAGTCCTTCGTTTGTAATGAAGTTAAGTATTCATTTTTTTAATAAAATCAAAATGATTCAAAAATTTACAATCTCGAAATCTGAAGCGAGTAGATTGGTTATCCTTGCCCTTGTGTTTTAATTACATAATTTACGTTATTAGCTACCAATATAAAGAAAATACAAAAATTATACGAAAATGTATATTTTGTGGTACTACATTGGAACTCTGTTTTTGGGCTTTTTAGTAATGTATACTTGACATTGTATTTTTTAAATTTAATGTATCGCTGTGTTAGTTCCCAATAAACAAATAAATAAATATATCTATACATATATTTTTTTTAAAATTTCTTTGAAAAAAAATCTTATAAAACATACATGTATTATATTCCCAGGAGTTATAAAAACATCATTTTGAGACCGGTATTATTCACATTTTTAAAGTATTACATATTGCACAATCAAAAATGACGAATAAGAAAGACGATTCAAAAATTAACACTTTCAATCTTAATCCTAAACATCATATCTATCATGGAAAAAACATATTTAAATACAGATCTTTAAGGGCTACTATGTGTATTGCTTTATTTATTTTTATTTCATGGAGTAGAATTATTTTATTGGGATCGAGAAATGTTCATTAGGGATTTTTTACGAATTTTGTGGATCGAAATTTTGGAATGTGGAGGTTTTTTGAATTAACGTGTATTGTGACCATGAAGCTCAGAGTTAAAATTGTGTATCAAACTTGTATGTGCTTGAATGATTACAATAGGTAAGTATGGTATTTGTGATTTCATGTAATGGTATTACTTTGAAATGGGAGTATTTTCTGTCTGGCGATATATTTCTTTTACATGTGTATCCAGGAGTATCCCTAAAATATTTCTCAGAGCGCCAGTTCTGGAGAACTTGAATTTCGGAAACCTGTTTCTTGGTAGCAAACCCCATTTTACATGACAAATATACAAGGAGTCGAGAATGTTTCATAGCGTAGTAAATAGAAGCAAATTTTTTTATATTTTTATTTACATGTCACATATTATTTGTTATGTACATTTTCTTAAAATGCTTATTATTATTGCCATAATTGTTTTTAAAAAACAAAGCTTAACCTACTTTTTTTGTCCGCGGGAAAAAACAATAAAAAAGTGAATAATCTATTCAAAAATTCAAAATTAATGATTATAATTGCTTTCTTGTGCGAATTCACAGAATTTCCGTAGCTAACATTGACGGCATTTCTCTGGATTCCTATACAGTATTACGTCGGTAGCTTTTATAATTTTATTTTCTTATATACCGACAATTAAAAAATAAAAATAAGTTTATACGTTTGCGAAAATTCTTTACAGGACCATTCAGGCTTTCATACTAATAAAAATAATTGGATGGAAAGCGGCATTTTCATGAAAAATCACCTAAAGGCGCTGTATAATTAAAACCTATGTGGATTCTTTCCTTTTTTTTTTTTTTTATTTTTTTTTTTTTTTTTTTTTTTTATTTTTTTTTTTTTTTTTAAATAAAAAAGAAAATATTTGAGCTCTAATGATAATACTCAAATATTTTCAATTTCGGGCTGCTTTCAATATAGTCGGAAATAACTGTGCCAGAAAAGCAGGAAAACAAGTTGTGCAGGGAGTGGGATTCGAACTCTAAAGATTCTAATCCGAAATCTCGAATCTACCACTAGAACCACAACCCAGTTTGTTTCCTCTAACGTTTTCTTTACTGTTTCCTTATTATATATTTACTCGAACATGTATTAACTTAACTTGTAATTGAAAGTTATTAAAGATAAATAAATAAATAATCGTGTGAATTAAAAAGAAAATAATATCACAAAACCTTTGCTGTAGTCTGTTTATGACTTTGACTTTGACCATACATGGAGTAACAAAAACTCGTTGTACAACCTAAAAAACAGGTGAATCTACATCACATTGTAGTCGAATGTGTAATATGACTTTTTAATCTAAAATTATAAAAAAATTTTTTTCTTCTCGCAAAAGGTTTCATAAGTATGGCAGATTAAGTAAAATTGCTCAAATTCTTATTAAAACACGTTTTTTTTATTTTTGTTTTCTTCATAGATAGTATTGATTTGACTAAATACATGATATTTGATAACAATTTGCAAAAAAAAATCGAAAAAAAAACAACTTCGTACTCAATTTTCACGAAAACTAAGGGTCAAATAAAAACAATTATTCCACAAAATCTACTCCAAATATGACGTAGATTCACTGGTTTCCCGCTTGTACATCAATTTTTGTTACACTCTTGTATATTACGTATCTCGTTCTCAAAGTACCTACAAAAATGAAAAAAAAAAAAAATACGAGCAAGTAGTATCTATACCCATGTAAATATGAGTGCGTAACTAACTTATTAACTAACTTACCATCACGCCATTTCCCCGAAGGGGTAGGCAGAGAGGGTAGAAACGCCACACCACTCTGTCCTGGCATACTTCTCTTGCTTCCTCCACATTCATACATCTTCTCATGCACGCACGTCGATTATTTTGAGTGCGTAAGTTTTTAATATATGTTTCTCAATCACTTTTTGCAGTTATTCCATCACAGTGCCTACTTAGGTATGTTTCACTCCGATTGGAAAAGTTATTATTAATTCAAAAAGTTGTTTTCGTCAAATTTCGCAGATAAGATGATTTTACGATTTTATTTATCATTCGTGTGTGCGGAGATGTGTTCGTAAATTCATAATATTCGCAGAGTTGGAGGAGAGCATTTGAAACTTTTCCGGCGATCATTCCTCGGTGGGAAGTTAGAATGACTTCGCGATTTTCCCGACTGCGGATAACTTGAAGTTTCAACCAGAGTTTCAAGATTTCGGGAGATTGATGGAACAAGTATAGCGACACGTGAACAGTGTAAACACGTCTGTTTACTTTATTTCATAGACAGAAAACAAAACTTTATCGATATTATATATTTGGTAAAAAAAAAATCGTAGTACAACCCCAAAACTGGTGAACTTACGTCATATTCGGAGTCGATTGTGTAATATGACTTTTTAATTTAAGTTTTTTTGCTTTTTGTATATGCTTTCATAAGAAGAGAAGATTTAGTAAAATTGCACAAATTCCTATTAAAATACGGTTTTGCTTAAGTTTTTTTTATGGATTGTATTGATATGTGACTAAATAAATGATGTAATTATTTTAACAACATTTTGAATGTATACAAATACTTGTAGACAAATTACTGGATTATACCCATTACCCATGCTGGGCTGATATCAGATATTATTGATATCCCAACAGAGACAGAGAAACTCTGGAAGCAAATGTGGGTTATCTAGGCGTTTCAGGGCTTATGATCTGTCATTGGCTGGGTTAAGTGGCCACTTGATGTACTACGAAGTTCCCCATTCCGCCCATCATCTGTTAACAATAATATGACAAATTTTGGAACTCTTATATATTGAACTCGTCTTCGTCGTTCCGCTTTACAGAATTTTTCTATGCTGGTGTCATCTGTTGAGATGATTATTACACTTTCTTACACGGACCTGTAATCCAAACTGTCAATCTTACGTCTCAATTTCGTTAAACTTTTCATATTTCGTTACATTTACGGATTTCAAGACCAATTATTCTTGAATTCATCTAACAAAGACTACAAAATGTGTCCAACTTTAAAATAAAAATACGCTTTCTAAACAAGCGTATTAAAAGTACATCTTGAAGTTATCTAGATGCATTAGTAGCTAAATAGTTCAAATATTATTATTTCTTATAACTGGAAAGAGTAAGCTGATAATACGTTTTACCGAATTATGTTTTTACTTACACAAAGAGTCATTGTTCCCCCCAAAGTACCAAAAGTTGTTAGTCTTATGTAACTTTATTATGACTAACAACACAAATATCTGTAATTAAATTCTGTTTTCGACGTAAACACTCCGAAGTATTCGTTACTACGATAAATAATACAGTGTAAATTTCAATAGGGAAACTTTACTTAGGTAGAACATCTTGTGAATGCCAGTCTACTGAAATAAGACTTCATCGTCCAAACTTGGGGAGAGTTTTCACGTATTGTCTTTGCTTTCAATTTTAAGCTCAAGTAACAAATTACCGAGCTTCATCAATTTTGAACCCAATAGTCAATTTAAAAATTTTGATATCGCAAATTGTACATGTTAATTCAAATTATTGTAAAAAATAAGCTTTTTATTAATTTGACCACTTTTATTTTGTGGATTATTATCTTCAGTGAGGTCTAAACCAGAAAATGCTTAGTCTGTTCAATGAATACGTAGACTGCTTGAACTGCGCGCGCATAATTGATTCCAAGGGAATTCGCTTGATGGCGTTATCTTTGCACATATCAGGTGATTACAGAACAGTTTTTTTATTGTAAATATCATTATTGGTTAATTAGCTACAATATTTTTTGATAAGTGTGTTTTTTTCGCTTGGCGGATTATAGAATAAGTAACTTGAACGAGCAGAGTTACAGTAAAATTTTGTGTTAAACTCGGCAAATCATAACAGGCGATGAATGGTGGTGGTTTGGCCATTTATGGTACTATCTGGTGATAGGTAGTTTGTATTTCATCCAAAATTTATTCCCTACCTTCAGCCAAATCCATTCCGATTTGTCACCGGTTTTCCAACTCCAATTCAGTCTCGAATATTCGCTCAGCGCAGCAACATTACTTCGAACTCGTCATCATCCGTTCTTCCTGTTAAATCCAAGACATGTTCTTCCCTCGTTCATTTCATTAAAGTGTGCTGTGCCCCCTCGGTTTGTGTCCCGCCGCGCTAGTTCGACGTGATGTTTCCAGAGTATTCCAGGATACTTTGCCCTTCTTGGTGGCTTCTTTGTTGAGTCCAGCTCTGGTAAGTAATTTTTCCATTTTCCGATCTCGTTCCAGGTTCGGACGAAGTTACCAGAGAGTTTCTCATCGTAGCGGAAGCTCCAGGTAGCGGTTAAAAGAAAAACCTCAAGGTGAATAGTTTGTGGTGTTTTGTTTTTTTTTTTTTTTTTTTTTTTTTTTTTTAGTTTTTATTTTTGTTTTTTTTTAGTGTTTTTCTTCTTGGTAAAACCTCAATGTGGAGGAGTGAAGTGATCTGACAGTTTTTATCAAAGCCAGCTCAGACAACACGCCCCCCAGGCCCCAACGTTCTAGCTCTGAAACGTCTACGAGACTCATGAGATTTTAAAAAAATACTGAAGATTTCTCAAAGCGCCTACATTATAAATGTGGCGGAAGAAATACGTCACGCGTGCGACGCGGGACGAAGAAAAAAATCTACCGAACTCCGCCGAACGCTACCGAACAACTAAGAGAACCATTTTAACCTTCATCGTGACTCCACGTTACTTTTGTACAAATTTCTTGCCGCCAAATCTTAGTTTAATTTGTATTTTATTTCATGTAACTTCTGTGTCTTAAATGTGCACTAAAAACTGTAAGTACTCTTTCATTTCTCTCTGTGCACTCCACAAAAAGCAACCACACATAAAGAGTTACCATATAAACAAGTCTTACGAAAAGTCTAAGTTTATTTAATCCGCATAAGAAAAACTATGTTGCAACCCGGCTTAAGTCTTCATCGTTCAAACTTATGCTGACAGTGAAATCCAAGGAGAGCAGACATTTGTATGGGTACTGAGTCATGTATCCGGTTACATGTACAGTAGTGTATCTCTTCCTTGAGGAAAAATGAACAAGGAAGCTCCCAGGAAACTAGTTTATTTCAAATTATGTTTGTACATCAAAACTAGCAACTCAGGCGTGTTTTGGAGAAGTTTTCATCAATTTAAACTTTCAACAAAATGAAATAACTCACTCGTGAAATTTATCTTCAATTTTTTTTTGTATCGCAATTTAGGATAAATGAACCAAAAGCATGATAAATCTACAAAAATTCATGGTAAAATGTAAAATTGTAAGTAATTTTGTTAGAAAAATAAATGTAATATACTTGGTAAAGGTAATTTGTAAATTCAATCACCTGAGGCTAACTTTAGTCATGTTTAGTATAGTATTATTGATTTCGTCTAATTATTATCATTCCACTTTATGGTAATAATTTACGAATAGAATTACACTTTAATCTATTATATTTTCATAATTTAGATTAACCATTACTACTGTCCGCCTTGTAGCATAGTGGTAGCGCATTTGGCCACCGTGCACGAGGTCGCGGGATCGATTCCCGTAGGAGGTCAACATGTAATATTTATTTACATTTGTGATTTTCATATTAATATTTCATGTGTTCACCTTGCACTGGTTCTGAAGCGTAAGACTGATCATCTTACCTTCGTGAAATAAAAATGATCAAGATACTCTGCACTTGGTGTACCAATGCAGTGTCCTATGCACCATCGGTTGCGGTTAAGGTAAAGTAGTAGTAGTAGATTAATGATCAATTCTTGATGGCCAAAAATGTCAAAAAAAATGTCATTTAAAGGTACTTTAAACTGTTTTTTGGATAAATATGCAGAATGACTTATTAAAAATGTAAGAATTCTATGGAAATAACGGTAAACGTCTTTATTAGAACCTAAAACATTAGGATAACTAATTGTGATTGCAAAGTAAAAATACATTGTTCGTTATTAAAGAGCATACCTTATTCTAGGAAATTAGCGAGCCAATTTAAATTCCCTTTAGCTTTTCCGTAAAAAATGCCATTTTGTAGCGACACTTTATGTGCGTCGTTTGTTTGGTCACATTCTATTACATACTATCTATAAGTGTAAGGCAAAATACGATACTCCTCGATACTCCTCTTAAGTAAAAGTTTACTCCAGAAAGGTATTCTGTAAGGTACAAATAATTAAAGTACCTTTAAAGTATATTGATATAACCAATTAAATTTTCAAATAATGCTAAAACACCTTTATTGTCTTCGTAATATCATTAATACTTCTGAAATTCGTAAAGGCAAACCACTTTCCGCTGCAAAAGAACTTTTGGTAGTGTCTAGTTTCAAAACCCTAATATATATTTTTATTAATTTAACAAAAAAAGTAGTAATTATAATAAGACTTTATTCATAACACCGATTTAATTGGGTTATTTTTTAAATTCGTTGACTTTTTTTTACATCACTCCTTTTTCACTCCTTTTATGGAGAATAACATGATGCACATTTTTATAAAAATATTTTATACAAAGGCATTAAATTGTGTACAAAACTAACTAACTAACTAACCATAGGCAGAGAGGATAGAACGCCATACCACTCTGTCCTGACATACTTCTTTTGCTTCCTCTTCATTCATACATCTTCTCATGCCCATACGCCGATTATATCGACTTTTCACATGTCCAATTTCAAGTACTTGTTGTACTTGGTCATGCCATGTCTTTCTTGGCCTTCCTCGGCTTCTACATCCAGGCACACTTGCATTTAAACTTCTATGACCAAACCATCGTAAAAGCCCCTTCTTAATTTTGTCGATAATGCTTATCAAACAAACAGTACAAAAGTAGATAATGTGTAAATATTATGTAAAATGCTTGCTAATACAATCTGTACTATTTTAAGACGAATTTTTTTACTAATTGTTGATAGCTTAGTACTACTACTCTCCCTTATCCGCACCTAATGGTGCGTAGGGCACAGCATTATTACACCAAAGGAATCCTCGTAATTTGTTATGTGAATGCAAGATGATAAGTCTTACGCTAATCTTATTTATGCACCAAAACTTTTTTGGTAGAAGCTCAAATAGGTCTAGTCAAAGAAGAAACCGAGTGCTAGAAATACCACATTGTAAATCACGACTTGACATTTTATTGTGACATGTACATTTTATTGTGACATTTTTTATTGCCCCCCGTTTAATTAATTCTTTTTTAACTGACAATAAAATGGCATTGTTAAATTTTCCCAATTTTTTATCGTTTAAAAAAATTACACAAAGTTGGATACATAGTGTAAAGGTAGAATCATTCTTACTATAAAGACCATAACAATAACATAATCTCCGTTATTTTTTATTTTATATTTTATAATTATTTTCCTTCTTCTTCTTCTTGTATAAATATATCAATATCTTGTATTTTTTAAAATTATCTTTTTCTCTTTTGCCTCGTGCATACCTACTGCTCAAAAGAGTGTGAACACATTCATATTGACATTCACAGTATACCCACAAACAGGCTATGCTTGATGGGATTTTTTTATTTTTTTCTAATGTATAATGTGTTTTTATTGTATTTCTTTGTAAACAAAAAAATTTCTTTTGAAAATAAACATTAAAAAAAAAAAAAAACGCCTACGGAATGTGATTTATCGCGACAGCGATTTAAAAAAAAATATGGTGCCTAATTGTTTTACAAAAAAAAATATGTTTTAAAATTACGAAAAACCGTTTAAGGGGGAATTGATAGTAGGCGCTACATTTTAAGTTTTCCAAGAAAGACATTCCTGATAAATTTGTTGAGTAATTCAATGTCACAGGTGAGATTCCTAAACTTTGGGGTTTCCATAAATTTACATCGGGGCTGGGGCTGTATCGTTTTCAATTAAACTTTCTGAGGGCTGTTTGGGCCCCTTTACAAACTTCTATTACCCAATATAATCTACATGTACCGTACGATACCCGAGTTTTCCAATCAAAGAGTCCGTTTCCATGCAGTATCTGGGAATTATTCCTATTAAGGACATTCACTTCTATTATGACATTTTAATTAACACGCTTTGTCTACAAATTTGTTTTTTAACATTAAATCGATATTGACCGATATTAGAAATAATAAATGGTCGTCGTATACAAAAAAAAACTTTTTATAAAACTATTTTATTACATGCATTATGCGTGTAAAGTGAATTGAATTTAAAGATAGTTAAATACTTTATATAGATTATCGTAGGTTTATATTATTAAAGGCCTTTTGCCTTGTAACGGTCATCTTCAAACTGAGTACCTACCTATTTCATATGATAAAACAAACATTATTTGTAAAATGTTACTGAATACAAATTTTATTAGTATAAAAATAATACAAAAAAAAAACGGTTAATATTTCTAAAAAAAAGGCACTCAATTTTTTGCTCTAATGCAGAACCCTATGCGCCAATAATGTAGTAAAAATAGGGACCCCCATGGTGTGATGGCAAAGTATTTAAATAAGCTTTTTTCATGGGCGTTTTGTAGTGTAGTTTTTGCGTAACGATGACTTTTTTTCATACAAAGTTATCATTAAAAAATGATTTGTTTTTAACAACATTTTTAATGTAAACAAATACTTGTAGACAAATTACTAGTTTATACCCATGCTGGGCTAATATCAGATATAATTGATATCCCTACAGAGACAGAGAAACTCTGGAAACGAATGTGGATTATCTAGGCGTTTACAGGGCTTATGACCTGTCATTGGCTGGGTTAAGTGGCTACTTGATGTATTACAACATTTCCATTCCGCCCATCATCTGAACCATATATGACCAATTTTTCGAACATGTATATATTTAACTCGCGTTCATTACATCACATTACAAGTGAATTTTTCACTAGTGACATCTGTTTGTTTGGTGATTGTTAAGCATTTTTGGCAATCAATCTTTATTGGTGTAGGTAAGGCTCATCCGAACTTAATTACTTACTAGAAGACGCCTAAAGATGTCACTACAATTTTTATTTGCCTTATATTTTAACCACATAATAATCCTAGACAATCCACATTCGTTTCCAGAGTTTCTCTGTCTCTGTTGGGATATCAAAGATTTGTTTTGTTTGTACATTTTTATTTAGCTATAAAAAAATTCTTACAGCTAATATAATACTTTTTTCAACTTATTATTTATAACTAATCACAAAGATAATGCTTTTTATGAACGGGTGGTGGCCCAGTGGATAGCGTCGCGGTCTTTGAGTCCAGAGATCGTTGGTTCGAATCCCCACTTCGACACGACTCGATTCCTATTTTCAAGCACAAGCCTCTTAGGCTTTATGTGCAAATATCATAAGTTGCATAGATTCCTTTTTACTTTAAAATAATAATAATAATAATAATAAAATTAAAAATAGGTATGTGTTAATTTTATCAAATTTATTGGTTCATAAATAATCCCTAATAAATTAGATATTACTCCGAATCATAATTCATAGGGTCTGTTTCTTACTAACCGGAAGGCTTCATTATTCCACCCCATAAATTTATTCCGGACATCTAATAGTAATAAACTTGTCCCAACTCAAATACTTGACTTCATTGTTTATTGGTAGGTTGTTATAGGTAAGTATCTAAAGTTATATAAGGAAAACTAATTAGGTTCCCCAGTGAGGAATGCATTAAAATTACCGTACCACCATATTAAAATGCAATCTACTTAAATAAATCAATTAATTATTTTGCGGCAAAATATAATTAATTAACGCTATGAAATAAAACACTTCGTTAAAAACTACTTTTTTTTTTAAAACATAAAATAAACATGTATTATATTCCCAGGAGTTATAAAAAACGTAGGATGAAAGTAGATTGAAAACAGTTGAAATGCGATCTCTCAGGCGAATGTGTGGTAAGACTATGTATGATAGGTGTACAAATGTCGAAATTAGAGCAGAGTGCAAGGCTGAGATAAGCATTATCGACAAAATTAAGAAAGGTCTTTTACGATGGTTCGGTCATGTAGAGCGAATGGATGATGAAAGAACGGCTTAAAAAATATTTGATGCGACTGTGCTTGGAAGTAGAAATTGATGAAGGCCGAGAAAGACATGGCATGAACATTAAGTGCTTGAAAGTGGGCATGTAAGAAGTCGGAATAATCAACGTGCGTGCATGAGAAGATGTATGAATGTGGAGGAAGCAAGAGAAGTGTGCCAGGACAGAGTGGTGTGGCGTTCTATCCTCTCTGCCTACCCCGTCGGGGAAATGGCGTGATGGTTAGTTAGTTAGTTATTTTCTTTACGCCTTTCAAGACAAAAAGAATCCGCTCGCTGCTCCGGTGATATGTATTTTGTACACTCTGAAAATGTAATTACAAAATCGTAAAAAAATGAATATTCCTGAAAATTGTTTTTTATTAACCATTGTTGATGTTGAAATGTAACAACTTTTATAATATTAGCTCTGGAAATATCTGAATTGATGATTTTATACCCGATTTTACGACAAATTATTTATTTTCGTCGCTGCAAGATAATAACTAGGTGTTGAAATACTTTTATGTGATTCGCAATTCTATTACATCATCATCACACCATATCCGCTCCCTATGTGAGCATATGGAATCCACAAACTGCCTCCAGGCCAAGCGATCGGCCGCCAGCTCCCGTGCATCCTCCCAAATTATCCAAGTCCACGTCCCGCAGCTCTGACGCAAACTGCCAACGAATTGTCAACAGTGGACGACCAGGACGCCGAGAACCTGACGCCTTGTAAAATAGGCATGCATGGTTAAGGCTCTCGGGAGGCAAACGTAGTATATGTTCTAGCCAGCCGAAACGCCTTCGCTGGATGACAGTAGATACCAAGGGTTGCTGTGTCCGTTGCCTCACCTCTGTGTTCCTTACAAAGTCAAACCACCGCACACCTAAAACTATTTTAAGACACCTAATCTCAAAACTCAGAAGTCGCTATTTTGGGCCCTGGTTAGGAATTACGGAAGAATACAAAACTTTAGAGCCCCGTATCTATTATATTTTAAGTGTACACTTTATCATTATGAGAGTGGAATGAGGGAATCCACTGTTTTCTAAAGTAATTTTTTTCTATAAACTTACTATTTAACTAAACAAAAAAAATATATTTAATATTTTTTTATAAGTTATTGATGAAGATACGATTTTTTAAAGTTGCACATTTCAAATACCGCGCTAAATACCACTATGTACTAACTGCGTCATTTTTGGAGGAGTGACGTCATAAAATGGGTTGTTTAAGGCCATGGTATTTCTCCAGCCAGTAACAAAACTGTCAAAAATCTATGCAAACTGACGCGGAAGCACAGATAAAATATACCGTCGACTCAACTGTCATATACTGTTAACAGCTGTTCTAGGGAGACTGAATGGCGGCCATCTTTTTTGCAATAGAAGCTTGTATGTAGATTGTATTCCATATTAAAATGCCATGGAACGCGGCTACGGGGGTTTAAAAACGGAAACCGGAAACACTACACAGATACAAGGAGTGACGTCATTGTTTAAGATTTTGAAATGAATGCTATTTTCAACATTTTTTATTAATTTTTGCGTGCGTTTTTGGGATATTTCATCCCACTTAAAATTTTTTAAATATTCGCGTCTACACGAAAGCATTTTTAAAATTCGATTCCGGGTAGCAGTGGATTTCCTCATTGTAGTAAATACATAATCGAAACACGAAAGTTAATAATACTACGGAAAACTACAAAGTGAGTACTACAAACATCGAATGAATGTTAATTTCGATTTTTCTTACGGTTTCGATTACGGAGACAAGAGGAATGGTCCTATAAATTTCTTGTCATGAACAAATAACACCATAGATGTTTGTAAGATGGCACAGGTATTAACATGTATTGATATTATTTATGTAATGCTTTTGAAGAAGGAGGGGAAGCAATAATAAGAAGCCCCTAAAGACCTCCGTAAACCTTCCAAATTGGGACGGCCACTTACTGTAGGTTGTAGGTACGGTGTACGGTACCTACTCTGTCAAGGATAATTTCTTACTGAAGTTTCCTATAAATCGTATTTCATTAGACAAACTTTTGTCATAACTTTACGTACCTAAATAGGTTCCATAGTTATAATGGGCTGTCCCGTACTTACGACCGGTCCACTAAATTTTACGGTCACTTAACTATAGTTTTTTTTAAATAATTTTAATTCTCAAAACGCATAATTATTATGCAATCTGAGCAGTTTCATTTGCTACTACTAATACTTTCTCTCATACGCACCCATCGGTGCATAGGGCACTGCATTGGTACGCCAAGTGCCTTGATCGTTTGTTACATGAAGACAAGATTTTTGGTATTACGTTTCAGCACCAGTTCAAGGTATAATATGAAGTATTTTTATGTGAACATCACACCATGCAAATCAACATAGAATTTATTTATTTAATTTACTATTAAAATTCCTATAATAAGGGCAGGTGTATTATTTATTGGTCGGCTCTTAGTGCAGTGGATAGCGCATTAGGCTATCATGCACGAGGTTGCGAGTTCAATTCTCGATGGGTTGAATAATGAAACATTTATTCAAATTAAATTCTCACAAAAAAAAACATTTGTGTACCTTGGAGTGAGGCAACGGACGGCGAAGGCGTTTCGGCTGCGCTTTCCAAAATGTAGGTAAATTTGATTGATTAATCAATTAAATAATTTGACGTAATTACTTCTCAAAATCTCTTAAATTTATGTAACATTAAAAATGTTGTAGGACCCGGAAAGCTTTAGAAATGTATAGAAGCTTCTCGATGATTCTTCTATGTAAAAAGAAAATTATTTTGAACGTCCTGGCTGGCGCGGACGCGATATCTGAAACTTCTAGAAAAACCAACCTTATTATAAAATAGACGGGAGCTGAAGAATTCAGCACGAGTCGCAATAAACAGTTCGGTTTACAGTACCCATCTACATAAATAAATATTTACGTGTTTCATAAACGTAATATAATGTATCTACAGTATCTACCGATTTGTGTAAAATCATTATCTTTAACTTATGTCAGTGCTAAAATAAAAAATATAATATAATACAATAATACATGGGTAAGACATTATATATTATATCTACACAGATACACACGTACGGGCTTGTAAGTTCCCTATATTGATGTAGAGTGGATAGCGAGAAGCGGAACAATTATTACCTTATAAATTAATTTATTATAAAGACATATATGTGTATGTAAACTCGAAGGACCTTTTGCGTGTTAATCACATCTGCACCAATAATTTCCACAATATAAAATATAAAGTATAGGAAAACCAACAGCAAAGAAAGCACTCCACTAACCTCGAAGTATCACATTGGTTCCTCGTATTGATACAGCGATGGGTGATGGGCTATCAGTGGTTTTAGATATAGTTTGAAGCACAGCAATCTTTATTCGTGGCTTAGGCGGCGGAATTATAATAATAATTGGCGGGTTTAGTAAATAGGAAATAGCGGGGCGACAAGGCGTGCTTGTGAGTGAGCAACAATTCTCAACTGACTTTTACTCAACAAAATGCATCTTGCGTGTGACAACTTGTGGAACATATGAAATTCAAAATTAGTGGGTAGATACTCCGCATATTAGAGACCCGACAACAAATATACATCTATATATAGGAAATCATTGGTTCAGGTCCAAACACTGTGTGTGATGTGATTTTCATAAAAATATATTATTTAAGTAATAAGATTAGTCTTCGTAACGAAATTTTGTTTGAATATCATTGAAGCCAATATCAGTTCTATTTGAAATTGGCATTTTTTGCATTACCAAGCTATCGCATAATTCATCACGGTGATTCCCATAAATTATCGTTCACTAAAGAAATGAGGTAACTTAAAAATAACTGAAATTTACGAGTGGGTGTAAAAGGTTTAAGGCGTAACGTACCTATAAAACACGATCAGAAAAACATAGCTTTATTACATGTAACATACAAAGCTTGAACACATATTTCAAAGAAAAATGTTTTTCAGAAAAACTGATATCTTTTTTATTTCATTGTTCCTTTACCGAACGCGAACGTTTAAAATCTATTTGTTTGAACCTCGGCTCTGTTCAATTAATCTCTTTTTCTCTCGTATTTATCTGAGTATTGTATTTGTTTCGTTTCGGCGGGAAAAAGGCATGTTAATGATCGCTTGGCAACGGGAAAAACAAAGGAATTCCGAAAAAATAAAAGAAAATGCGTATCTTCTCTTTGAGAAAATTCGCTTTGAAATCTTTGTTCGAATCTATTGGGCACTTTTTTCGGCGTATTTATCTCTCAATGTCTTTCCCGTAGGAGATTTTTGAAAGTTTTTTTATTTAAATAAATTTCAATCAAGGTCACGGAGATTAACAGAAGGACTTTTATCTCAAATTTAAGCTTTTAATCGATCTCTCGTGTTTAAGATAACTTGCATGAAATTTACAAAACATAATTACAAAAAATTAATATTAATATTTATTTTATATAGTATAAGTGAAAACAGGAAAAATTTCTGAAGAAGACATTAATATAATTTATGGACCTATGAGAAGTTATGAAAAAGGCGATTACTAGTAATTAATTTCAATCGGTCAGAGTCTTAATTACAAAAATGAAGTAATTTGCTAATAAATACTTAACTTCAATATTAATGCATAGATGGAGCTAGTTACGCGCTGGTGAAAGGTTTTCGGTTCGTAACATAAATACAAAATCAAAAATGTTACCTGGTCTGGATATTCGCTAATAAGCGGAATGGGGAATGTTGTAGTACTCAAAGTGGCCACTTAACCCAGCCAGTGACAGGTCATAAGCCCTGTAATATCCATTCGAATATCCATATTCCTTCATCTTCATCTCTGTAGGGTTATAAAATGAAATATATAGGTACCTACTCCCGTCTTGGGATTAATCCAGATTTGTGTACAAGTATTTGAACACTCCCAAGAATGTACTATTATTATTACCTAAAGTCGTTATCTGTCAGCCGACATCGATATTTTCTGATTAAAAAAACATCTCTCGTATGTCAAGCATCTAAAAAAAATTGATTAATCTATTAACATATGATTGTTAAACGGCTAACGTTAGAAATCGAGTTATTTTCGACGATATTCCGGATTTATTAACATCCACAAAGCTGCAGAAAATAAATCACAAATCCATCAAACTGGGTACACAATTTTCTTGCAAAATACGCATACCGATTTTTTTATTAATTCTATGAAAACAATCCATTAAAAAACATAATAGTTGCTGAATTATGATGAAATAAAACGTTGTTATGAGTGACTATTGGTTTATTCTATATTCTATAGAAATAGAATTTACCTACACTACCTGGTTTCGGGAGTAATGTTCTCCTATTGACTGGTGAAAAGACACCAAATTAGGGGTAACATAAATATTGATAAATTGATAAATATTTATGTTACCCTTGTGTTTAGATTTTCAAATATTGTAATTACGTTTTTCTGTATATCTGTATTCTAATTTAGTGTCTTTTCACCAGTCGATGGGAGAACTTTACCCCCGAAACCAGGACGTGTAGGTAAATTCTATTTCTATAGAATAAACCAATAACATAACATCGTTTTATTTAATCATAATTTATTATGAAGTGTTACAAAGTGAACGCCGAATCAATCAACAAAATAAAAGTTACTGTTTTGCATTTTCAGCATAACGAGATTAAATAAATAGCACATGAATTTCTAGGCGAGCCAAATTGTACCTATTTCATTATCTTACTTTTCTGTAAAAAAATAAAAACCCCATTTGAACATTTTGTGTGTGCCGCTAACTTGGTCTTAGGCTATCTTTAAGCACGCTTTTTTCTATCCTCGGGACTCTCTTCAATAACTTTCATAATTATGTATTATAGATACCTTCAATATCCCTATCGCGTAACGAACATAATTACATCATAAAAAGTCTTCAAGTTCTAAAGAAATATCTTGTTCAGAAACATCTTTCATCTGTTGCTTTCGGGCCAAAAGGGAAGTTGTTATTCCTTCAATCTTGTCCAAACTTTTTTCAACCCAGTTTGTTCTTTTCAAAGAGATTTGGCAAAAAGCGGCCAAAGAAAGATTGCTAGAGTTTTTCCAGAATCTTTCCAACTTGGAAAACAATTGATACGAGGGGCCGGTAGAGGAAATCTGCTGTAAACGTAATGAAGCGAGATAAAGCGAACTTGAGGGATAAAAATGATATACTAAAATCTTATTTACTCTCATTCGGATACTAACAAGTTCACAGCAGAAACAAAAGGCGTGAATAATGGACGACTTTGGAAGATTAATTAAAGTTTTTTGAAAGGGGTTTGACAATTTATACTATGGAGAATGTATGAAAATACTTTACAGTTAAGCCTTGTGCATACTTACGGATATATAAAAATAAAGCTTTTGTATCAACACGATGATTATAATAATATGTTTTATGTTGATATGATTTTTTATATTATTCAAACTAGAATGAAGCGATGATTAAAAATGCTGAAATTGTTAACTATTTTATTAAACACGTCCAAAAAAAGACACGAAATCTATATTTGATGAATGGAAGTTGCAAGTATTTTTTTATAGTATTGTAAGGTGATTATAATAATAATAAATATATTATACTATACACCGTGTTTCACAATAAGATCGCAAAACTCCAGAGGGTGAATATTCATGATATTTTGAGAAAAAAATCGTAATAAAGCTTTTCAAACAACTCAATTCTAATTTCTAAAAAAAATTATGTATTGTGAATAAAAAATTCACGCGAGTAATACTGACATCAATTTTTGTACTGGAAATCATATATTTTCACCAAGGATTTAGATAAGAAAATTGAATTTTAATTATGGGTACAGTGACCGGGTCAGCCACCCTCGCCTCGCCCCCCACTACCCAGCCACCCCTAACACTCCAAACATGATTACACGCGTCGATTTGTATTAATATTTTTTAAAATTAATTATTAGAAATGCCTCGGTCAAAAAACATTCATAGGATTTTTTTCTCAGAATACCACGAACAATCACCCTCCGGAGTTTCGCGGTCTCATCGTGAAACACGATGCATATACCTAATTATGTTCATCAAGCAGATCTTTGCAAAGGTGATATTAACATATGCATATAAAAAAAATACTCTACAGAACCAAATGATATACCTCAAATTAGACACAAAACTAGGAACACAACTATGCAGCTTCATAAACCTCCAAAAATCCACACTACCTTTGGCCAAAGAAGCCTTGTCTATTACTCGAGTAAAGTGTACAACCTACTCCCATTGTCCATCAGAACACTCGAAAAACACTCAGCATACAAAGTAGCCATAAAAAAATGGATTGTGGAGGTGGGTCGTGCACAATTGGAGGAATGGATCAGGCCAAGTAGATAGTCAGGGGGTTTTTGATTTTAAATTTAGACCACATACTTACTTTTATCTGTATGATTTAAAAAAAAAAAAAAAAATATATGTATTGATGTTGGGTTACTTAAATTAAGATTGTATGTAGAATATACCCATATATAAACAATGTAAAATGTTTCCCTCGGCACGGGTTATCCCAGTGAGGGAACATTATTATTATGTATATATTTTTTTCAAAACACTATGTACAAGTCCAAATAAATAAATAAATTAATTACTTAAAACTCAGTTTTGGTGAGTCAGTACTTAATTAATGAAATTACCTGTTTTTCATACACAATACCACATCAACATTTGACCTTTACAGGTTGCTAAACGCGAGCTATAAATGAGGGTGGTGCATAGGGCATTGCTACACCTAGTGCAGCGTTTTTTAATACATCATTACATACAAGTAACCGGGTTAATTTTTATTCACATGTCACGACTGCGCCACTTATAAACTGAACGTTACAGGCTACTAAACAAGAAAACTAAACGAGAATGGTGCATAAGGCACTGTCTCGTTAGACCTGCAATGTATCTTATCATGAAATACAGGCGACCCGGTTAATTTTTGCTCATTTGTAACGTCTGCATCACTTAATTACCAACTGACCTTTATAGGTTTCTAAACGTAAACTGTTAACGAGTTTCACTTTATTAACCAGAAATTCAGTTATGAAACTCGCGGCAGTTTGTGCAGTGGTGTAGAATAAATAAAAGCAAACAGATTTTTATGAAATTTAATTTAAAAAAATATTTCGATATGCCTCGGAGCCAAAAATACTTATTTTCACAGGGTTAAAAAAATGTAAATACATACATATTTGAGCAATCGATATTTATAACGTTTCAATTTTTCAATAAATTTTAACATAATTTTTTTCCACTTGAAATAATAATTATTTCCAAGTATTTTTTTTCAACTTTGGTTTTACCAGCGGAGCTAAGGGATGCGAGATTGACATAATCTATGTAGTAAAAATAATCTCCACTAGTAAACCCAAAGTTAAAAAAAAGCCTAGAAATAATTTTTTCAAGTGGAAAACTCCTTATTACTCGGTTCTTTTATTCTTATTTTCATACCCCAAGTCTACACTACAATTCGTATTCCTTTATGTCTTATTTTTGATCCAATAATTCTTAGGTCTACTCAATCTTTTATTCGTTCTATCTTTTTTTACGCTCCTCGCCGAATAAACCCTTATTTATTTATTTATTTATTTATTTATTTATTTATTAAAGTACATATACATATAAAATATTACATTTTATCGCCTAACTAGGCTCTAGGCCCGTTTTAAGGCGAGTAAATATATGATGGACATACTTTTTTCTTTTTTATTACAAATTTTAGAAACAATACCTTACTGGAGTGTCTAGTATCATGCTTATGGCAAACCGAATGAAATTTATCCCTATTTAAATAGGTGACCGCTACTGACCTCAAAAATATACTGCTGTCGCATGTCCAGGACTTCCAATTCATTGAAAAGAGAATCACTTGGACATCGAAATGGTTTTTTTAAAATGACTCTAATTATCGATTTTTGAGCAATAGCAGCTGGAGCCATAACGGTTTTTGCGCAGCTCCCCCATCCTATTATTCCGTACGTCAACACAGAATTTACAAGTGCATAATATAATTGTCTCAACTCCTTAACATTTAGTATATTTCTTAAAGAAAGGAAAATATGAATCAAGCTATTAAGTTTTTTGACAATTGATTCAACATGTACGTTCCATCTTAAGCATTGATCTATTTGTAATCCTAAATATTTAATATTTTTGACTTTTTTCCAATGGGACACATTGACAATTTATATTATTTTGGCATTTATGTAATCTCAATTCAAGTCTTTTGTCCGGTTGACCTACTAATGATGGGCTGAAAACAGATATACTTTGTTTTTTCTGCATTGAGAGTAAGTAAATTCATGTTTAACCAGTTAAGCACTCTTTTCAAGTCGATATTGGCTTTATTATACACTTCTTTCCAGTCTGAGGCACTGTATATTATTGCTGTGTCATCTGCGAATGATATTAGATGTCCAAGCGATTTCCCTCTACAAAGTCCATCAATATATATCAAGAACAATAGCGGTCCTAGTGTGCTGCCTTGGGGAACTCCAAATTCAATGTTATTATCGTCACTTACAACCTTGTCTATTTTTACTTTTTGCGATCTATTACCAAGATAACAAGAAAACCAATCTAGGATTTTTCCTTTAATGCCTATATTTTTTAATCTTTTTATTAATATTTTATGGGAAATAGTGTCAAAAGCTTTTGCCAAATCTAAAAACACAGCCAAGCATTTTTTACCACTATCAATACCTTTTACAATTGTTTCTGTTAACTTAGTTATGGCGTTTTCCGTACTTAATCCTGCTCTAAAGCCAAATTGATTGTCGGATAGTAGATTGTTAGACTCTATGAATTTGCTCAATTTTTCCTTAACTATTTTTTCTATTACTTTTGAAAATATTATTCAGAAGTGATATAGGTCGATAGTTTTGGATTTGAGCTTTGTTTCCATTTTTGAAAATGGGAATAACAAAAGAGACTTTCAAGAGAGTAGGGAATATTCCCGAATTAAAACTGGAATGAAATATATATGTTAATGGTGAAGCAATATGTGATTTGATCGATTTTAATATTTTTGTACTAATTTTGTCTGGACCAGTTGTGTTACTTGTTTTAAGGCCATCAATTGTTTTAAATTAATTCATCCGTGGTCGTTTTTATAGACTCAAACGTATGTGTGACTTGTTCGGTTTCAATATTATTTGAGAGTGTGTCTTCATCCGATTTGATTTCTTTAAGTATTTTTTGAGCAAGTGACTTACCAATAGAAGTAAAATATTTGTTTGCGTGATTTGCAATTAATTTACTGTCTGAGGTAGGGATGTTATCGTTTACAATAATTTTGTCTATGCTTGTTTTTTTTTGTACCAGAGTTTCCTGTAATTTCTCTGACTATTTTCCACATTTTACTTGGGTTACAATTTGTTTCTTCATATATTAATTTTCTGTAGTATTTTTCTTTGGTAGCTCTTATTTCTGTTTTGCACAGGTTTCGTTGTTTTTTGTATTCATTTTGAATAGACATATCATTAGGGTTGTTTCTCGCTTTTTTGTGTAGAACATTTCTTCTATGAATTGTGTTAACTAATTTTTCTGTTATCCAAGGTGTTAATTTACGTTTTTTATTCAATATTAATTTGTAGACGGTGTTTTTTGTAATGTGATTATTTAAAGTTGTTATAAAATTGGTAAAAGCAGAGTTAACATCGTACTCCGAATAAACACTTAGCCACAGTTCGTTTTCCAAATCCTTAAGAAGATCGGCATACACAATCTTAGGGTATTCCGAAACTTTTGTTTTTACTGGTTGGGTGTTTGAATTTTTTAGACATAAAGCGATAGCATGATGATCAGTTATATAAGAATGAAAAATAAAAGAATCGCTGTCCTGTAGTCCTTTCGTTATTATGTTGTGGTCAATACAAGCTTTACTTTGTTCCCTAGTTATTGCTTCAAAATTGAGTTGAAGTCCTTTTTCCGCAATAAAACATTTATATTCGTTTGCTTGTGTGTGTTTATTATTGATTAAGTTAATATTAGTATCTCCATAATTATCCGATTCTCAAGACTCCTCATATCACTCAATGCCGTATCGAGGGAGTCAAGAAATGAATTTATATTCGCAAAAGATGGTGATCTATAAATAGCCAGAACACCAAGATTTTGCCCGTGGATAATTCTTATGCAATTTGCTTGCGACAGGTTAATTTCATCAACAATTACATGTATATCAGATTTAACGTACACTACAACACCAGAACTTTTATTTATATATTTTGTAGTATGATACTCGTTGTAACCGTTTATACCTCTAGGTGAGCAGTGAATATCCAACCAGCATTCCGATAATATAATTATATCAAATTCACATTTGAATTCATTAAGAAATAACAAAAATGCATCCAAGTTAGACATACTTCTAATATTTTGATGGATAATTTTAAAACCATATTTATTCCAATTGTATTTTTTCAATTTAGTAACATCATCAAAAATTATACAATTTCTATTAGGGTTATCGATTTGATCATCCAATTCAAATAAATTAGTATTCGCGCCTGTGATAAAAAATAATAATGCTTTAAATAATACTTATCTTTAAATATTAAAATAAAATAGGAAAATAAGATAGGAACTGGCCTCATAACCCACCAAATATTACTCAATAGTGATCCTGCTTCATCTGAAGTATTTATCTGAGTGTGAGCTTTATCACAATCATGTTAAATTAATTATCATTACATTATTTAATTATTAGATGGTAACACTAGAAACATTTTAAATTATCAAGTAGGTCCTAATGTCACTATTATGAATCTGTGGAAAAAATATTTATCTATATGGCAACCCAATAAATATTCAAATGTCAGATGTCAGAATCAGACAACACAATAAATATACAAGTATGTTTAATCTGTATAATAAATCTCCAATCCATCCAAATGACGTTATTTACATTGGATCTTTAAATTGTTATATTCTGTAAATGAACGATTTATTGTGGTACCTTTAGTGGACAGAAGTGTTGGCAGTAGTTAATATGAAAGGTGCATTTATAGGTTAAATTAATTAGGACCCTATTCAACATTTTTAATTTTAAAAAAAAGAAATACCCAACACGAATTTAAACTTTGTCCACCCATGAGAAGATTAGGATAGCGGGTAATGAAGCCAGAACCTTACCTTAAACCATTCTGTTTGTGATATCGTCTTTGGAATAAATTTTTTATGCTTCTGTCGTTTTCCGATTTTCGCACAAATAAAATGTTATTTTTGAACCAAACGTATGAGAAATTGAGTTTTTTTGCCTGCATTTTTGTCATCCAAAAGAGTTCCTTGTGGTATGGGGTCATAGCTTCATTGATGAACACAGGCGGTGACAGCTCCTTGATCTTCTTTTTTGATTGTAGAAGCGCGGCCTTCGAGGATACGTCCAATTCCACCACCAGGGACGGCAGCTGGTCACCGTGTGCTCTTCCCACTGCGATACTTTTGATATTTGTTACTTGACAGGCTCACTCCCACCTGCTCAGCCGTCCTTAGCACTCTTGCAGTGGCAGACTCACCCTGAATAAATGAGCCTCCTTTAATCTCAATGCAGTCCTTAAGCTTTTCCTGCTCCATAAGGTTTAGTCTACATTCCAGTTTTTTGATTATTAAGTCTTGTTCTGTAATCTTTTTTTGTACTGTACATACATCATTTTTTATAGTATTTACTTCTGCTATTTTTGAGACAATTTCGTCGTATTTGCCACTTATAAAGTCAACAGCTTTTTTAATTTCTTCCATTTCCTTTCTAATATGTTCACACAGGAAACTTTTGAGATTCATAATTTCTTGGTGAAATGAATTTTTCAATTCATTAATGTTGCCTTCCAGACGCGGTCTATCATCCACCTCCGGAGCAGGAGAACCTTTTGCTCTTCTGGTGTTAGCCTTCATCATGAACACTCAATTTTTAACTTAAATACTTTTAAAAAAACGAAAATTTTCTGAGATGAAAGAAAAAACTGTATGTCACTTGACGTATTATTATTTCCTCGTGTGTTTTCTCAATCCCGGGGCTGGCAATAATAATTACCCGGGATCGGATCCCGGCGGCTGCTGATGGCATCCAGAACGACAAGCTATCCCGCGGGATAACCTCCCTCCTTTTAGCACCGTACTTGTTAGACTAGACGAGTAATCAGCTTAGCTACCTAGAACCTGCAAACCTCGCCTTCTCGGAGAATCTAATCTAAGTGGGTAACAAAAAGATAACGTTTTTTAACTGTGTTTTAAAAAAATGTAATCCCAGGAGGTATTAAGAAAATTGGTGTAAACAGGTATTGAAAATTTTAATATCCGACGCCTACGCATAAAAAATATTATATTATATCGTCAAAATCTTTTTTCTTTTAAAGTACCAAATCATTGTGTTGTTTTGGGTAGTGCTTATATTAAAATAAAAGTAATCTCAGGGAACACTATTATAAGATGTAATAAGATTACTTAAAAAGGGTATTAAAAATTAATAATACAAACATACTCATCATACCATTTCCGCTCCCCATGTAGAGCATATTGATTCTACAAACTGCCTCCAGGCCAGCGATCGGCCGCCAGCTCCCGTGCATCTTCCCAAGTCAAGTCCACGTTCCGCAGCTCTGACGCAAACTGCCAGTGAATTGTCAACAAATAGGCAAGCATGGTTAAGGCTTTAGGAGGCATACGCAGAATATGGCATAGCCAGCCGAAACGCCTTCGCCGGATGACAGTAGTTACCAAGAGTTGCTGTCTGCGTTGCCCCACTTCTGTGTTCCTTACAAAGTCAAACCACTGCATACCAATTTTTTTTAATTTTTTTAAATTTTTTTATTTATTTTTTTTTTGGTAAAAAGAAACATTTGGAGTTCTTATGATATACTCAAATATTCCCTTTCGGCTGCTTTCAAAAAGTCGGAAATAACTGTTTAAGAAAGCAGGAACAAGTTGTGCTGGAGTGGGATTCGAACCTAGAGATTCTAATCCGGAATCCCCGAATCTACCACTAGACCACAACCCGGTTGAATTCTTATAAATTCAATTCTTTATAAATATTTAAATATTCTTCAAATTTTATACACTATTCTCAAAACTCGGATGTCTGCTATTTTGGGGCCTGGTTAGGTGCCATGATTTCGCATTAGAGGGGAACAAATGGTGTGTACTTTATGAAATATTTTATGATATATATCTTCACTTTTTGTATTTCAAATGTACTTAACAATTATTTTTTTACCATGATTACCTATTTTACGACTTCGCAATAACCAAAACGTGAAAAATTAATTGCAACATAAATATCCAACACATATTCATTTTTAACACGTATTCATCTATTCACACACATTAAAAACAATGTAAAAGGAGTTGATATTCCATTTTTATGATAAAATAATTAATTAAAATGGAAATACTAACGTCCTGTTATATTTATTGAAATATGTTTGTTAGAGTTTTTTTTACTTTCTGAAATAAATGAGCTCCACATTATAATATTCAGGTTACAAGGACCTTTTTGATAGCAATAAATAATGTCCATGTATTTTATTATCACTAATGAAAATCGCAATAATAAATTTCAAAAGCCCTTACGTAAAATCGGAAAACATCGCGCAGAACGCGTCGCGTTTCCGTTATGAAAAAATATCCATCCAATTCCGATTGACAGATTCATATTTCAAATACGACATTCGATATTCGATATTTGAATCGTCGTTCAATTTGAAATGCGGACGTTGTCTCCGTTTTTCTGAATAAAAAAAAGAATATTTTCCCGTCGCCCTTCGCCCGCGGCGCTGCGCTCGTTGGCGGGGAAAAAGTAAAAAAGCGGGAAAAGGCAAAACGTAGGAACAGGATAGTTCAGAAAATCTGAATGCGATATTATTGTAAGCGTGGGGTTAGGATGAATAGTATCATTTTAAAACATCCTCTATGTTTACTCTGCAAATGCATTTTAATACACCCTGTGAACGAACAAATTTGAGATGAACTCCGCGATGGTTATTCAAAACCTAAACAAACATTTCACTCAAATAGGATAGTTATTTTTTTTTTAAAAACATTCGACGCAGAGTACTTTTTTCTGAATTTATTTAGAATAACTACAGAAAAATACACTCTAAAATCTATGATCCATCGAAATAAACACTTCAAGAACGGGTGGTGGCCCAGTGGGTAGCGTCGCGGTCTCTGAGTCCAGAGATCGTCGGTTCGAATCCCCACTTCGACACGACTCGATTCCTATTTTCAAGCACAAGCCGCTTAGGCTTTACTGAAAATAGTATTAACAAATTAAAATGTGTGCAAATATCATAAGATTGCATAGATTTCTTTTTACTTTAAAAAAACATTTTCATGTTACCTGTCAATTACCTTATTAATACTTTTAAATGTTTAATTTCACTTTACTTATAATTTATTCTTAAAATCATTCAAGCATAGCATCATCGGCCAAAAAATAGTTATTTTTAGTTAATTTTATCTATGCTTGCCTATTTTACAAGGTATCAGGTTCTCGGCGTCCTGGTCGTCCACTGTCGGCAGTCTGCGTCAGAACTGCGGGACGTGGACTTGACTTGGGAGGATGCACGGGAGCTAGCGGCCGATCGCTTAGCCTGGAGGCAGTTTGTGGATGTCCATATGCTCCACATAGGGAGCGGATATGGTATGATGATGATAATTTTATCAGAAAATACTGACATAATTCCTAATTTGAAGGTGACTCTTTTAATGATACAAGAGAAATTCATTAAAAAAATAAAGATACAATAACGTGTATTAAAATGCCTAAACTACAATAATTGCCTTACCGCGGTTCAATTTTTATCCATTTAAGCGCCGTAGAATCCAAATGCGGCCGGCGCGTAATAAATAACCGGAATTGGGTTATTAAAAGAATTTTATTATTTCGGGACTAAAAAGGAATTATATCGCTACAAAATGGGGAGTAATTTTAATTCGCATGAACGTTGGCACCTCGGAATAAGGCTATATTTGCAGCCACACTGCAAGTATAAGTAGAAATTGGATTTTACAACTCCCTTAAATTGTTTGGAAACTTTTACTATCAGGGACCCAATGCCGGACTTATTTTACTAATTTAATGTCGATTGCGAGTCTCTAAAATTTTCATTTAAATATTCGATTTAAATAAATTGCAGATAAGAAATTTTTTATTCTATATTATTTGGTTTGGGACTAAATTTTTAATGAATTATGATTAAATAAAACAATGTTATGTGTTACTATTAATTGGTTTTATTCTATAAAAATTGAATTTACCTACACTACCTGGTTTCGGGAGTAACGTTCTCCCATCGACTGGTGAAAAAGACACTAAATTAGAATACAAATGTTATACAGAAAAAATAAATTGCAATACTTAAGAATCTGAACACAAGGGTAACATTATGAAGGGTAACATTATGAAGTGTTACAAAGTGAATGCCGAATAAATCAACAAAACTAAATTTTTAAACTTCAAATGGTTAGAGAAAAAGTTTTAAAAAAAAAAGAAATTTTCGGAATTTACTTTTCGTATCTCATACACTATCGCCATGCCAAAAAAACAGTTTAACAGCAATTTAAGGAATTTAAAAAAAATATTTTTGGCTTTGATGTTATTCATTAATTTGGTTTATTATCATCATAAGTAATTAATTAAAAGCAGTCAAAAACATTCAATCGGTGACTAAATCTCATTTCCGTCCGGCACAGCACAAAGCTCCAGGAATACAAATAACTTCTGAATTGAAGTCGAACGACTCTGGCATGAGGCCCCGAATAGAATACAGTAGAGAACATCGGGAAACCAATAACTGAAAGGAGGGAAAACAAAAGGAAAAAGAATAGACCAAACTAATGAAACCTGAAGAGACGCTCCTCGTTATTGCATATTCGTGAGAACAAATGGCGAACAATAGACTTGACAATTTAATTACTTCCACGGAAAAAAAGGAGGTTGCGCGTGAAATTATGGCTGTACTTCTCGCCTCCTGAATAGACCAGTATATTCCCCTGCGATGGTTTATGTTTGTTTGCCAGAGAGCATTTCTAGGTCAGGGAAGATGTATTGTCTTAGTCAAAACCGTTTTTGTTCAATGAAACCCAAATCCAATATTTAGCCGCTTTGTGAAATTTTCGATTTCGACGGAATGCAGTGACTTTTCGTGAATTAAAAAACGTATCATAATTTAACTAAAAACTGACATTTACGTTATAAAAACTCAAGATTAATATCTATTTTTTTTCCGGAATAATTTTTTTTCCTCGCATATTTTCGTATTATATGAACATTTTTCAAATACTTTCAATTAAAAAAAATATTTTGGAACTTATCAACGTATGTACATATTGTACATGCATTTAAATAAATCTGTTTTTTTTTCCATTTTCTAAAAATATACGCTTCCTACGGTTAATTTCATAACACCACTTATTATCAAATTCCACCGTCTAAAAACTCCAGCACTTAAGCCAATACACAAAACGTGTGACGTAGATGTCTAGTGATGACGTAGATGACTATTGATGATGTAGTAAGTGACTTAGTGGTTACTGGACACTTCAGACACGGTAGCAATTTTTAAGTATGAAATGTCACTTACCTGAAATTTTTGTTCGAAGCGAAAATACGATAAAGCGATCGGTTCTAGTTATGCCACAGTGGTAGTTATGTCTTTGTCAAAAGATTCCCGTATTCACAAGCCGTTAAGGCTTCATTGTGAACAGTACGCAGGTATTTGCATATTAAAATCAAGTAAACATCATAAAATTTTATTTAATAATTTTCATAAATACTGTATCTAAATGATTTGATTCATATTAACCGCAACCCGAAGCAACTAAAACTCGAGGGTTAAACAAGCACATGATATCGTAATAGACCTATGCGTACTTTAAGCGAAGTAAATGTAGCCATAAAAACTTAATTATCTCTACTTTAAGTGTACAGTGTTGGTATAACATCGACCGAATGGACACAATAAGGCCTTACACAAATGTAGTATAATCAGAACCTAACTCTGTTTCTGGGTCAAAAAATAACACACACATAATACAGGGTGTAACAAAACTCGATGTACAACCCGAAAACTAGTGAATCTACATCGTATTTGAAAGACGATTATGTAACATGACTTTTTAATCTGAGCTTGAAAAAAAAAATTTTTTTTTTCTTCTCACAAAAGTTTTCATAAGTGTGGCAGTTTAAGTAAAATTGCTCAAATTCTTATTAAAGCGTTTTTTTTTTAATTTTGTTTTTCTTTATGGACAGTAATCAATTTGACTAAATACATAGTATTTCCATAATAATTTGCAAAAAAAAATTGAAAAAAAAATCAACTTCATACTCAATTTTCTCGAAAACTAAGGGTCAAATCTAAAAACTTTATTCTACAAAATCGACTCCAAATATTATGTAGATTAACTTGTTTCCCGCTTGTTCATCGAGTTTTGTTACACCCCTGTATTATAGATTAAAAAAATGTTGTATATTATACACAAAAGGGAATGTTACCCATTATTTCATCGTAGTTTTATACACTTATGAAGCTACAACTTATTGTTTGTATACTACAAAGAAAACATTTTTAATACAAACCCAGGTACAAATGTTTTTTCAAAACGTTCTGAGCAAAGCGAATATAGTATAAATACGTAGTATATCTACACTTTTAGCAGTACTGTAAGGCATATATTTACTAGCGTTTAGAAAATTATTTTTTCATAATTTACTATTTTCCCATAGGGCGCTGCATTGACACACCAAGTGCAGTGTATCTTGATCATTCTATTACACGTAAGTAAGATGGTTAGTCTTACGCTTCATTACCAGTCCAAGGTATCACACATGAAATACTAAATATAAAAGCCACATGTAAATAAATATTTCATGTTGAATACGGGAATCGATCCCGCGACCTCATGCACGGTAGCCAAATGCGCACCCAATACAAATAATTAATGCTACGTTGAATGAATAACAGGCATTAAATTAGTTCATTGCGCAACCCAATTGGGAACGAAACCCGGAAGAAAGCCGGCAATTAACTGCTACCCAGTAACCTAAAAAAGTAGCTTAAAAACGTTTATCCAACAATAAAACTTTATTATGTAGGCTAAAAAACGGACCCAACGGACTTGTTTTTTTGCTGTAAATAATAATTACAAAACTTCCTAAAAATGTTCATCGAGGGGATGAAATAAATATATAAATATTATTTCCGGCAGTGAGAGGGATAAAACCCTTTTGGTTTTATTTAGTTAAGGTATTTCATTTGAACACATTTTCACTAAGTTTTACATCAGAGATAATCAAAGTAGGAATTTTAAATTCCTCGAAACTCTCTTTCAGGGTATAAAATTGTGAAATACGACGAGTTAAGAAGGTGTTTTATCACCTCCGTTTTTAACCTGGTTAACTAAATGTCAGTGGCAATTTGCGACGATATTATTTACAACGAACCGATTCCACTACAGAAATGACAAATCTATCTTCCGATTAGTAAACCAGCACTTTCGTCTGGCAACAATGATCTTTTTTTTTTTTTTTTTTCCTTTTTATAATATGTATAAACTTATTCCTCTATGTTTCACTGTTGTTATTTTAACGTATTCTGTAAAAGGCTATTGCGCCGTCTATAAATAAATAAATAAATAAAATAAAATAAACAGTGTCGTCGACCGCACTATCGCTAAAAATGTTAGCTCTACGCTCTCGCGAACTTCTGCACAGAAGTGCTTCGGAAAGTTGACCGAAGTAAGAGAAGCGTCGTAAACTCCCTAACTTCGGTCAACTTCACTCGAGTTTGAAGTTTCTTTAACGTGTTTTCGATGTTTCCTCATACTAGCTGTAATCGAGTGTTATTATGTTTTTTAATCCAATTCAATACAACATAAAATATTTTATTATGATTATAAAATTAACATTTTAACCACTTTTCAACGAATAAAAAAAAATTGTCGCAAAAAAAAAAGTTTTTTACGTTACAGCTTTATAGCGCGTTAGCGGGACCATGTTAGCGACACGCATGGAAAGAATACTTTTTTTAAACTAAATTAGATTTATAATAATGAAAATAAGCATTTTTGTTCCCTAAAATTTAAAGTGCTCTTTACTCTCATTTAACTATTTATTTATCCGAAAATATATTTAAAAATCCAAAAATTAGGGGTTTTTTCTCATTTTCAATATTTATTTTTTCTATATTTAATTTTTATATCTCTACAGAGATGAATGGAATTTTTCCAAATTCGGTAAAATGGATATTCGAGCGTTTTACAGGGATTATGACCTGTCATTGGCTGGGTTTAAGTGGCTACTTGACATACTACAACATTTTCCCATTCCGTTTATGATTGGAAAGAATTTTAATTTCTGAAAGTAGCTTAAAACTCCCCGTAATGTCGACTGAAGTTGACCTAAGGTCACTTCGGACCACTTTATACGACGCTACCCGTACTTCAGTTAACTTTTCGAAGCATTTCGGCTACGAACTTTGGTAGTGTAGAGGTAACATTATAATACTTTGACGAGACATGAGTATGCACGATTTAAATGTGGAAATACACAAGGTTTTTTAAAATGAAATGTTATTAGGATGACTACATAAGTTCCAGAGAAATCTATTACATTTTTGGAATGGTACTTTAATTTATAACCATGAGTTTTTAAACTCAAGTGAAATGAAGTGTATATATGTGCATATCTGAGTCTGAGGTTTTTTTAGAAGTTTTGTAATATGTAGATTTATGAACAATTTTAATTTTTTTAATTTTTTTTAAAAGAAAAATTTTCTTTAACAAAAAAATACATAAAAAACACATATACATTATAAAAAAAAAAACAAGAATCCCACCAAAGCAAAGCCTGTTTGTGGGTATACTGTGAAAGTCAATGTGAATGTGTTCACACTCTTTCAAGCAGCATGCACGAGGCAAAAGAGAAAAATATAATTAAAAAATACAAGATATTGATAAATTTTATACAACAGGAAGAATAACGGAAATAATTATAAAATAAAAAAATATAATAATAATTTTTTTTTTCATTACTTCATTGATATTCATAACCACAAACCTACAATTCATCAATTTTAATAAAAATTCTAAAATACGATATTATGATTAATCGACCAGTGGCAAAATGCTGAGGGTTAAAAGGTAAAACACCCTATTGTTTGAATAAAAAAATTATAACCATATTGGATATAACATACATTTTCAGTAAAATAATAGTGGTGCATCTTTTTAAAAAAAATATGTGTACTTACAAAAAATACTTTGCATTCAGATTGTTATATATATTAATAAGTTGGGTATTGAAAGAGCCTACATTATGCGATTTATATAATATCTTAACAATTTAAAATACTTCAACAGCCTACATATTTGTCTCTATTAAATTTTATTAATTTACGTCCGTTATACTATTATATATTTGTATCTGAATAAGCAAATTAGATAAGCATGATCATTTTTAAAACACGGTTCAACTCTCCCGATCTTACTCTAATGTATAATGTAGCACAAAGTGTTGCCAGAATGTAATTTACTCTTTGTATCCTCTAGAGATTTTATTTTGATAACACCCAGTATCCATATTATTACAACACTTTTTAGGCGGCAAAAAACATGCAGAGTAATGGAACGAGCGTACTGGAGCAATCTTCAAGCATCCTTTAGTAACCTTTTACTGTGTCGTAAAAATTTCAAATAGTGCTAAAGGTATGTTTTATGCATGTTGTACATAAAGTAATAAAATATGTAATGTAAGAAAATATTTTTATTTTTCCGGAAGCAAGAGACGCGTTGTGTGATCAACTTAATCTGATTCGCACAAAAATCATGAAGTTTTTTTATTTTAATAATATAAGTGTAATAAAATATTGTACTATCTACACAGATGGAATTTTTTTTATCCTAGATTCACATCAGTCAATCTTCATACTGTAATAAATTTTCTTCTTTTAGTTTTATATTTTTTTTGTACTACGATATAAATATACAGCATGTATACTAAACGATATTTGATTTTTAAAAATTTATTTTTATTATTTATTTCTGTGATTACTACTACTACTTTCCCTTATTCGCACCCAATGGTGCATAGGGCACTAAACTGGTACACCAAGCGCAGTGAATCTTGATAATTTTTTATTACATGAAGGTAGGTTGATTAGTCTTACGCTTCAGTATTAGTAAAAGGCATCACACATGAAATATTAATATGAAAATCACATGTAAATAAATATTTCAAGTTGAAATTAGTTGAAATATACTAACTTGTAAAATATGTCCGCCTCGTAGCATAGTGGTAGCGCATTTGGCTACCGTGCATGAGGTCGCGGTTCGATCCCGTAGGGGGTCACCGTAGGGGGAATCTTTTTTCACGTGATTTTCAAATTAATATTTTACGTGTAATAACTCGGACTGGTACTGAAGCGTATGGCTGATCATCTTACCTTCATGTAATGAAATTGATCAAGATACACTGCACTTTGTATACCGATGCACTGCCCTATGCACACCATTGGGTGCGAATAAAGAGAGAGTAGTAGTAGTAGTAGTAGTAACTTATAAAAACGGTGTTTTTGTATGTATATTCAAATGGGAACATACACTTGTGAATAAAATAATACTCCTAAAAGGTGGAAAAGCTGAGAAATTAATGTTCCTACATAAAACCTTTCATAGAAACATAAATCATATTTGATTTCTTCATTATTCAAAACTTTAAAAAAGGAACGAAACAACGGCTTATCCCTGTAAATTCCAGAGACGAAGATGCCTCAAAATGACTTATTGCATTGTTTTACAATAAATTTTATCTAGACCTTCATAAATACATGGTTTATAGTAAAGGGTTAATCTAGGTCCTAAAACACAATAAAGTAGGGAGAAAATACATTTGTTTATCTATTTCCTCACCCTTACATCTGTCCTGTAATGAATATCCTTTTAATTTATTAAATACGCTCTTCTGTGTCTCAGGGGATGTAAATAATTAAGGCTGTATTTTCTTTTAAGGGCGTAAATAATTTAAACGTAGGTGTGGTGTATTTTTAGGAAAATTTTCAACTTCGGGAAAGTGATATTAGATATTTATAATTAATTTAACTTGGAAGCATTTTGGCTGGTATTGAACGTATTTTCTGATTATTTTAAAAGTATTTCAGTCCAGGTCATTATTATAAATTACATTAAAATTTTGTCTATTTGGACTTCGACTAAATGTCAAAATTAATCACTTGTCTTTATCAAAGTTCAAAATTCACTGCATTACCAATTCAATGCAGTATGCACCAATGGATCCATATAAGGGAAATTTACATGCACTTGAAAAACAAGGGTTTTGACGATTAAAAATAAGGTAATCATTTTACATGGGTCACTATGAAAAACAAATTAAAACGAAAATTAAAACGATACCTGTTTTTTTTTGAAATATACGAGTATTTTGAAAGTAATCATTACTTTTTTAATCATTAAGGGTTGTATGTAGAAAATAATATATATTAATACGATACCTGTAATAATTAATTCTGAATAGTAATTGCTATGATTTTTTGCATTTTATAGATTGAGTTCTTCATATACTTAAATATTTCAATTTTGTGGCTGCTTTTAGTTGGAAATAACTGTGCCAGAAAGCAGGAACGAGTTGTGATAGGTTTGATGAAACCCAACTAAGAAATTGCTAGTTAATTCGGTTTAAAACATTGAAAAACTAACCAACTAACCATCACGCCATTTTCCCCGTAGGTGTAGGCAGAGAGGATAGAACGCCATACCACTCTGTCCTGACATACTTCCTTTGCTTCCTCTACATTCATACATCTTCTCATGCACATACGCCGATTATTCCGACTTTTCACATGTCCACTTTCAAGTACTTTTCGTACTTGGTCATGCCATGTCTTTTTCGGCCTTCCGCGGCCTCTACACCCAGGCACACTTGCATTTATACTTCTTTTAGCCGTTCTTTCATCACTCATTCGCTCCACATGACCAACTCATTGTAAAAGCCCTTTCTTCATTTCTAATTTCGACATTTGTACACCTATCATGCATAGTCTTACCACACATTCGCCTGAGAGATCGCATTTCAACAGCATTTAGTCTACTTTCATCCTTCTTTTTCCAACACCACGCTTCACTACCATACATAAGGGTTGGTACCAGAATTCCGTTGTGTACTGCCAGATTTGCTTCTTTCGATAAGTTGAAAAACTCTTTCTATAAAACGGAATATAAGCCAAAAAAACTTACGCAAAAATATTTAGTTTTTTATTTATTTATGTCTATACCTACTCCCCACTTGTTATCAAAAACAATTACAAATATTTTTATTTTATCAGTATTAATTGTGTCCACTTACTTTTAATACAGAATTTTACGCTGATAGAGCTTCTCTCGTTAACTTTAATAAATATAATCTATTATATTTTCCGAACGAAATTACTAACAGTTTGTTGCAGAGCAGTGATGGATGGATCGAATTTCCTGTGTATGCTTTTTATGAGACCAATAAATTATGTTGTATATTGAACCTCCTAATATAAAAAATAAACATTGATTGATTCGGTGTCTAATAAGACTGAAAACTTGTTTACTTTAATAATTGAATTGGCAAAACATATTAATTTGATTTAATTTAATACCATATAATAACTAACAAACGTCTGAAGCATTACTACTACTCCTCAAATATTCAAAACATCCTTATTTTATCCTCTATCCTATCCTTTTCAATCTTTCCTTTATTTCATTTCCCGATGTCATATTTTAGGGTATTTTAAACAGCACATAATCTTGTAAATAATGCAATGTAATTTAAAGCTTTATCTCCCCACGTATAACAATTATACATAATATGCTCGTATATCATAGTTTTTCTAAAAACAATGAATGTTACCCATCTTGTACCCATCTTAACATCTTTGGCACTGGAAACTGGAATATCTACCTTCAAAGATAAACTTTTTGAAATTTTATATGTAGAACTGCTGCAATATCCCCGCCCGCGAAGACAGAGTGGCCTATTCAAAAATTAACATACTTATCGTCAACCCTGTGCTTGTGACTATTTATTTTGTATGTCATTATTAATTATATTTATAATTTAATAAAAACGTATTCTAGAGTAGAGATCGAAGAACACAATGCCCCAAGGCAAAAAAATAACTACAAAATATATATAATCAGGATGCAAGCGTATAATCATATTTTCTAAGCTCTTCGCACTGTGCATTGTATAATTTGTATAGGCTCCGAAGGCAGCTACCGTAAATAATTCATAGTTATGAGTTATGAGTTACGATGTTTTACCTCTCTAGGTTAGTTCGTGTATGTTTATGGTGCGATTTATAAGGGTAATTTGTAATTTGGTAGTGTGTAAACATTCAGTAAGGCGGTTATGTGAATGTATTAGAATGAGTAAAAATTTGAAAATAATACATACAATAAGTTAATTATTATAAACAACATTTTGAGTGTGTCCAATTACTTGTAGACAAAAACTGGATTTCACCCATTACGGGCTAATAATTACAATTTAACATCTCAACAGAGACGAGAAGATTGGAAGGGAATAGCGATATCTAGGCCGTTTACAGGGCTTATGACCTGTCATTGGCTGGGATTACGTGGCCACTTGATGTAATACACACTTCCCATTTCCTAGTATTTTAGATTTCCATATATGCCAATATACAGTAAAATGGCGCGACGCTTCACATGTGAACACTCTCTGTCATCCATTAAGAAAATTGTTAAGAACTTTAGCAGAAACCTTTATGATTGCAAGTGAATCTTCTCGTCTCTGTTGAGATGTTAAATTGTAAGTTAATTTAATCAAATAATAATTTTCACTCAACAACACTGATCATTACTGTGAAATCAACACTGATAAACGGAACAGACAGAAGATGACAGATTTCAGAAAGAACTGGGAGTGCGGTTTAGAGTAGCGGGCGCCGCATCCAACAGTATGAAAAGGCTGTCTAGGAAATCCGATATTTACTCGGTTAAAACAAAATGGCGCCTTTATAACGCCTGCATTACACCAATTCTCCTAGATGGCTGCGAATCACGGCCACTAACCAGGGCCCCAAATATAGCATACTGATTGCGTTTTCGTAGAATAGGTGTCCCTTAGAAGATGTTTTTTATTTGGACTTCCTGTAGTCTAAATTTTAGCTTGTTTTGTTTTATTATTCAACTAATGTCTTAGCGATACGACGCCAAACGACACCGCGAGAGTACCGTCGTGCATCGCCATGTTTTAAGTTTAATTTACTATAATTTTCCCAAAACTTAAATATATAAATCTTGATATTTATCATTAACACTGCATCGTTCATAGAATTTTGAGGCGAAATAACGAAACGAAAAAACATAAAAAAAATATTTATTTAAAGCGTACGTTATAAATTGATTCTAGTAACATAAAAAGCGCGCCATGTCCTTTAGTAGCTAACTAACTAACCATCACGCCATTTCCCCGAAGGGGTAGGCAGAGAGGATAGAACGCCATACCATTTTGTCCTAACATACTTTCTTTTGCTTCCTCTTCATTCATTCATTCCATTAGTACATATTAAAGTATTGGATTTCTTTGGGTTTTCTAAGGATCGCCTTTTGTAATATTTGTGCGTCAATAGACTACGTCGCTCGAATTGAGGAGATGTATTTACCGACCAAATTTTTCGGGAAAAAAAAGGAAAAATAATGCTCCAGGCAGTTAGCGATTCCCAGAAGAATAATATTATTTCATTCTTCCCCAAAACGCTGTAAGTGCAATTATGAAATTTTATTCGGACGTTTCTCAATAAAAAGCACAAAATTAAATTAAATATCGACGGAGTGCCGAGTAATTATTATTGTCAAAGCGGTTCTTCTAGTTCTCGGAAAGTGGCAAATAAGAAATTATCGAAAAAAGCTAAATTGGCAGTACACAGCGGAGTTCTGGTACCAACCCTTGTGTATGGTAGTGAAGCGTGATGAAGCGTGGTGGAAAAAGAAGGATGAAAGTAGACTTAATGTTGTTGAAATGCGATCTCTCAGGTGATTGTGTGGTAAGACTATGTATGATAGGTGTACAAATGTCGAAATTAGAGCAGAGTGCAGGGCTGAGATAAGCATTATCGACAAAATTTAAAAAAGGGCTTTTACGATGGTTTAGTCATGTGGAGCGAATAAGTGATGAAAGAACGGCTAAAAGAAATTTAAATGCAAGTGTGCCTGGACTTAGAAGCCGAGGAAGGCCGAAAAAGACATGGCATGACCAAGTACAACAAGTACTTGAAAGTGGACATGTGAAAAGTCGGATAACCGCGTATGTTCATGAGAAGATGTATGAATGTAGAGGAAGCAAAGGAAGTCTGTCAGGACAAAGTGGTATGGAGTTTCTATCCTCTTACGGGGAAATGGCGTGATGCTTAGTATATATTGTCGGGAGTAGGTATAACCCAGCCAATGACAGGTCATAAGCCCTGTAAACGCTCGAATATCCATATTCCTGAATTTTTAAAAATTCTACCTCATCTCTGTAGGAATATAAAATGAAATACATCAATTTATCTTAAATCTAAATCGCGCAAAACCAGTAATTACTTTAACATTACACCACGAAAAGTAAATGCCGTATCAGGAAATTAAATCATCATCATGGTGATGAAGATGGAATATTGAAGATAGTAACACTGTTTCCTTTAATTTCTATTACTTACCGCGTTTTTGATCGAGATAGCCAAAGGATTCTCACACACGATCCGTTTTTGCTGCGCGCACAAATGGCAAATTTTCCCGCGGGCAGGCTACGGAATACACGGCTTATATTTTGCTTCTATTTGCCGATGATCTTCGAAGCGTATTCGCTTGTTTTTTTTATCGTTTCCATTAAGTATTGAGATATTACGTGAATTGTAAGTAAACCTTCGATTAAATTCATGGTTACGGGCGGATAAAAATACAAATATACCTAATACTACTTCTACTGCTACTACTTTCCCTTATCCGCACCCAATGGTGCATACACACCCGTTTTTTTGGTTTTTTTTTTTTTCTGCCAGTTTTACGTGATCCTCTTTCTCTTTACTTATCCTCTCCTGCGTTTTTTATTCAGATTTCTCAACACATAAACCACACTACACATGCACACAACATACACATGACATTACTTAACCACTTCACGTCTTTAGAAATTTGTGTCTTGTACATTGTGTTTGTCCACGTAATTGGTGTTATGTTCTATATGTTCCTTAATTTGAAAATTCTGTTAATTGTACTAAACATAGCACTGTGTGTACAACAATAAAATACTAAATAAATAAATAAAAATAAGGCACTTATGCGGTACACCAAGTGCAGTCGATTGTGATCATTTTATTACAAGAAAGTAAGATGATCAGTCATACGCTTCACTACCAGTCCAAGGTATTAAACATGAAAAATATGAAAATCACATGTAAATCAATATTTCATGGAAATCGAACCTTGGAATGGAAGTGAATCGTAAAATTGATCACCCTACCTTCATTTAGTAAAAATAATCATGATACACTGCACTCGGTGTTCCAATGTAGTACCCTATGCACCATTAGGTGTGGATAAGGGAAAGTAGTCGTATTTTAAAAACAATAATCATAAGTAGCGTGTGTTTTCTGTAACAATTCTATACTAGAACAAGTTAAAATATTTATTTGCTTAATCAAATAAAAAAAATTTATACTGCAAAAAAATTACCACTCAATAAGTAAAGTTTTTAAAAAAATCGAAAAAAAAATGTCGTGCTTAAATATGTTTTATTATTACTTTAAAACGCCAACAACGTGACACTGCAAGATATTGCGAGAAAAGTACCTAAGTCATTGTTATTTTCAACTAAATGTAATTTAATCGTACAAATTTGGATCGAACTTACATATTTGGAAGGTAAATATACTAAACAACATTTTGAGTGTGTCCCAAATACATGTAGACAAAAACTGGATTTCACCCATTACGGGCTAATAATTACAATTTGACATCTCAACACAGACGAGAAATTTGGAAGGGAATATGGATATCTAGGCGTTTACAGGGCTTATACCTGTCATTGGCTGGGTTAAGTGGCCACTTGATAAAATATACTGTTTAAATAATATAAACAAAATACTGTTTAAATAATATTAATAAAAGATTTTTTGTTTACGTGTGCCATACAATGCCTAAACAATAGTGAAGTAGATTCCGTCGAAAATAGACATTGCGTCTAAACCTACAAATAAATTTTAATAACGTGGAATAATATATCTAATGCCTTTATTACTAGTATATAATCAATATTAAAACCATGTTTTCAAATACAATAATAGTAATAAAAATGATAATAACGAAAAGAGATAGTGCTTTCGCATATTTTAGTATAGTATAACGTTTTGAACAATACATAATTTTAATGTTTCCCCAATGGAAAGTCAAAATTAGCCCACTCACATACAAAATTATTGTTGCAACTAACTCTAAATTTCAACGATAAACAATGCTTCATAGGAATCAAGAAATTTTGTACTAAAATAATAATATTCTAGAAATACAATAAAATATTTACCTTATTAAGAAGATCACGGCTAGTGCAACTCATCGTACAAAAAACAAGAAAATTTCAAAAGCAACGAATGATTAGTTTTATCGTAAAAAGTTTCTCTCCCGCCGAAAATTTTCCCGCCACAACACTAAGCCACACGACCTTCCACGACGGAGGTCCGCGCCAGACTAATCCTGAAATCTGAAATGTATGACGAGGATGGTTTGACAAAGAACAGGAATAAAGGGAAGGAAATTATAGCACTCGAGTATAAAATGGAAACCGTTCTCATACCGGAAAAGGAACGCGATATGGAGGAACTCCCCCTTGTGTCGTCGTGGTGTAAAATTTGACTTTACGACAGAATTATTCAGGAAAATGATAATACTCGTAATAAGCTGAAACTTGGTCAGTATTACTTCCTTTTCATATTATTTATTATTGTTACCAATATTTTTTGTTTCTTAAAAATAATGTTGTTTACCGTAGTGGTACCGTAGTGAGCCATCGGCGTCGAAGACCAACTTTCGGATGTACTCGGCAGAGCTGATGGAAGCGGGCCTGACGTGTGAAGAAGTGAGAGAGCTGGCTGACAAAAGGGTCTCCTAGAGAGATCTTGTGATGTCCACATGCTCCACATAGGAACGAAATAAAAAAAAAGTGGTGAAAGAAAGAGAGGTATGTTGTTTACAGAGAGATGTGTTATTGATGTCTGTGAGTGCGAGCGTTAAATCCGCATTCAATATTATTTTTAAGATAAAGTCTAATTTCTTAATGAAATATTAAAACATTTTGTCATAAAAAGCCATGGTTTTCCATAATTAAACGTTGTTTTTATTTGGCCCCGTGAATCAATCTATGATGGTCACACCATCAAAATAGAATTATATTTGTTGTAACATCATCATCATTTCCTTATCAGCACTAATGGTGCATAGGATACTGCATTGACACACCAAGTAGGTACTACTGTGTGTTTCGAGCACCAAGGCAAGATTATATGTAAATATTGTTATTTTTTTATACTGTTACGTAAAAATTTAAGATATTTTTTGGTTGGTCAGCTTAAATTTCTTTCCATTGCATAAATACTTACTACTCCTACATTCTCTTCTCCGCACCTTGTGGTGCATAGAGTAATGCATTGGTACACCAAGTGCAGTGAATCTTAATATTTCTTTACGTGAAGGGAAGATGATCCGTCTTACGCTTCAGAGCCAGCCCGAGGACAACTTATATGTATTACCCCAGCACGGTTTTCGCTAGCGATAAAATTCATCTAACACAATATCGTTAAATAATTGATTAAAACAAAAAAAAATCGAAAGCTCTTTGCAAGTCATCGGCAAGAGATGAAATTTCCTTACTACTTTATTGCGTATTTGGATACAGTAGAGAGATATAAAAGTCAATAGGATATTATTGAGATTTCTCGTGCGTGATATCTCTGTTTGATATTTGACGAAAATCGCGGGGGCGGAAATAGGAAGCAAAGCGTTTTTCTAATAGATCGGAAAATGGAGGATACTTCAAGGAAACGCTCCTTATTCTGAAAATTTCACACGTGATGTCACATAATTTAATGGAAATACAAAATATAATACGAAAAGCACGATTCACGATGGCCTGAAAAGTATGTCTGTTTCATTTTTAAAATTTAAAAAAAAAATTTAATAAATTGTCTCTTTTATAAATACGCCATCGGCTGTCACCGGGAGTTCAGTGATTCAATGCCAGTTGCAAAAAGCTGTCCAGTACACAGTACGTATCGGTCTATATAAATACGTGTTATAATATAAACATGTGTACCTACCGATTATTGTAAACAATACGCCTTTTAATTTTAAAAGCGTTTAAAAATAAAAACGTCAAAACAATGACAATTTATATTTCAGTAGGAAGTAAGGTTAACTTTTTATTTAAGAGCATATTCCACCACGTGACTCATGACCGCTTTCCCGTACAAACGTATTCCTCGATTTTCTCCCTTGAACATTAGAGCAATGATTTTTTCACAAATTTTTGATATCGACCAGATGCGTGTTTGCATAGTCTTAAGAACCCACTTATTTGATGGCAGTCTTAATTATTTCAAAGTATGTACTTCGTTGACTTACAAATTAGTTTAAATTATAATTTGAATAATTTGACAAGAGGTATGGAAATGTTAAATGAACTTCGGGATATTAATTTGTTCAATTTAATAATTGAACATTTCTAAAAGATACTTTAAAAAAAAAAAGGACTCGGGAATGGGCACAAAGTAAAAGGTTCTTGTACTTGTTTTGTGCCATTAATAAAAAATATATTAAAAAATTAGTTTAGTT
>JAGVSP010002297.1:0-32118 GCA_022494985.1 Micrasema minimum | reverse complement strand
AAAAAGGGATAAACGTACAAAATTTTTTGTTTTGGTTTTTTAAAAAAATTTCACTGGCAAATCGAACAAAAATTTCCTAAAAGGGGCTTTTTCAGACAAAGTTTTAAAAATATACCTTCCTGGGGTTAATTTCAAAACTAACACTAACTAACCATCCACGGTAAACGCCCCATTCCCGAAGGGGTAGACATGAGAGAGGATCGAAACTCCTCAACACACCTCTGTCCGGCATAACTTCTCTTGCCTTCCATCCATATTCATCACATCTTCTCATGCACGCACGTCGATTATTCCCGACTTCTTACAATGCCCCACTTTCAGCACTCGTAAACCAATAATGTTTAACTTATCATGCCATGTGTCTTTCTCGGCCTTCCTCGACATCTACATCCAGGCCACAGTCCTCGCATCATATATATTTTTAGCCGTTCTTATCATCATCGCATTTGCTATACTACATGAACCGGAAACCAAACCGTAACAGACCTCTCTTAATTTTGTAGATGATGCTTAAATCTCAAGCCTTTGCATTACGGGCTCTAATGTTCAACAATGTGCATCTATCATACATATTTTACCACACATTCGCCTGAGAGATCGCATTTCAACTGCATTCAATTTGACTTTCATCGCCCATTATTCCAACTCCATGCTTCGCTTCCCATACATAAGGGTTGGTAAAACGTTAGAACACCCATAATCACTGCCAACTTAGCCTGGATATTTGTGTAAGCACTTAACTCTTGTACAACACAGGATCAATGTCTGTCATCGCTTTATATCCGACTGCAGTGGCTAGTCAAATTCTACAAAAAAGATTAAGCTCCTGAATTGTAAGCGCCAGACAAGTCGGAAGTCGGAAGTAGAGCCGTAGGCAGTTCAAATTGTTGAGTCCAAACATTACTAGAAGTCCGTTAGGCCCCCATTAATAATTCTCGTCACGTATTCCCACTTAAAACGAGAGAAATATAAAATGTCTGGAGGAATATTGTACGTATCCTGGAATACCGTTGCTTAAGTGGCTCAAATGAATCGCTCCTTTCAGTACATTTTTTTCCTTTTCCCCGTTTTCCTTTCAAATATTTTATTATTAACCATACGCCTACTTTCGTTCAGTTTTCCGTATTTTGTGTTTAAGAGTCAAGTCTCTCAGGGAGCGTTTTTTCATATTCAAACGATCGGTAAAATAAACCAGTATTTCCTTCTAAACGAGAATTGTGTTATTTCCGCTTTTCTATTTTTTATTTAAAAAAAATTGATTGAAAAATAACAATATCAAGGGAATTTTTTTTGTAATTTTTACGATGTCATATGAATTTTCTAGCGCGGTTTGAAATAGCGCGCTTTTCAAATCGCTCGCAAAATCCTCCATTTGGCGCGCATGCGGTGTGACGTCACAGCAATATGGGCGCTGACTTCGTAATGAATTTCCGCCTTTTATAATGGACGAGTATGACGTCATTAGCCAATAACGGGGCGTTAAAAGTCACTCGTAATTTTCGTGTTTTTAAAACATAACTTTATAAATGAAACAACATTTTTGATCATTGTGTTTTATATCGTTGGAATTGTAAAAATATACTTTAAATATTTATAACGTTTTCAAGGATATTCATGCTATCGGAAACAACCCTATTCTTCTTAGAATATACGCTTCCTAGGGTTAATTTCATAACACCGCTCATCACCAAATTCCACCGTCTATGGACTCCAGCACTTAGGCCAATACACGAAACGTGTGACGTAGATGTCTAGTGATGACGTATATGCCTATTGATGACGTAGTGAGTGACGTAGTGGGTAACTAGACACCTCAGACACGGTAGTATTTTTCAAGTATGGAATGTCACTTCTCTGAAATTTTTGTTCGAAGTTTAAGGCAGATGTTTTTTAAGCTGCAAGACGTGTTGTGATCTAGCTTCTTTATTGTGAAGCGCTCTTGAGGCAATTTCTCGCAATAATAGCGCTTTATAAATCATCCAGAAATTTAAAAAAAAATAAGCAACAAAATTTAAGTCAGCAAAAAATTTTTTTAAAACTTTTTTATCTAACAGTTTCTGTATTATTGTGAACACGAAGAATACCGCTACAAACCATTACGTATAGCAACCGATACCGAAGAGCCGTGCTCCAGTTATCAATATTATCGTTAAATATAGTGCAACAAAAAAACAAGTCAAGTGCAATTCTGGAGCCCCGCGCAAAAGGAGAAAATCGTAAGTCCCTTTTCCCGTCACTTTCCTGGATTGGCATTTGTATGAAACGAACATCGCGTTTATTGTCTCCCGAATTTCTTCAAGACGTGATACGAGGAAGCGAGCACCCTGCTTACAGTCCCAGGGCTATCGGAGGAAAATCGTACATCACTTTCTTTCAAATTTTCAAAAAGTTGGTGTTTGTGATGTTGTTCCCTTCAGTTATTGGACCTCCTGGCCAGTTGAAATGGTTCAATAAATACATAAAACTGCATTGGTACGTCAAGTGCAGTATTACGCTTCTATTCCAAGGTATCATTATATTATTATATTATATCATTATATCATCCCCCCTCCATTGAGACCCTGACCGCGGATGCTCGGGTGGATGTCTGGGATGGGGGGCCTGGCGAGGCGGGATACCGGTCTCCACACGGGTGGTTGTAATTACTAATAAATAATGATCGGGGTAGAAACTAACATCCCTACCACTGTTAATTTGGGCCGACTCTGGTTGGTTTGGGTGATGGAAAACAATGAAAATTATAATACAAAAGCGAGACAGTGGTAGGGGTACGATGAAAGCATTTGTTCGCGTACATAATCGTAAATTCATCCGTATTTTTATCACACTAACAATCTTAAAATCGCGGTTTAGCTTGTTTAAAAAATCGGTAGAGTTGGCTGGACTGAAAAAAGACTCAATAGTCTTTAAAGCAGTCTAGGGAAAGGGTGGGGCTTTCATCGCTTTCCTAAAGAAAAAACTTTTTTTTTTCGTGTTGTGCCACTGTTATTTCGTGTGTGTGATATTGTAGGTACCTACCTATAACTTTTTCAAAAGACCTTTTTTTCCTTGGATTCGGTAAAGCGTATTTCATAAAATTCTTTAAATCTTTGAAACTGTATCAATTTCGATTAAATCTTCATAAATACCTGTATCAATTTGCTTTTGCAATTTACCTTAATTGCTTAACTTTTCTCATATAAATAGCAAAATGAAATTCCACTGCTGAACTGATCCTCCGAATGCTTTCGTAGTTAAGTCGCTCGCTTGTAAAATAGTTTTAACCGCCTAAGTTCAAATCCCACTGTTCCAAAATAATCAATACCTAGAAAAACTATAACAATTATTATTCTGCAGAAATTTGAATGCTTACGACCGACGTGTGGGTTGAAAAAAAAGTATCGCTATCAATATTATTGCTTCAAGAAGCTCTTAACAGCATACCGTCTATGTAAGTTCAATACCGCGATGAGCCAATAAGTTCAAAATACGCAGTTTTTGTGATTTTCGTTGAACGAAACAAGCCGCATCGATTGGTTAATTCAAATTTAAAATTGACCAATAGACTGCTAGCACTCGGTTAGTGTCAATACCGCGAATAAACCATCTTCACACACAATATCGCGTATATCCTGACACAAATTTCATGTTTACCTCTTTTTTAGGGTTTTTTGTATCCTCTGAACATTTTGACAAATGGTTCTTCGCGGTATTGAACTTACACAGACGATACTCCACTCGCGGCTGCTTTCCCATACAAACGTATACCTCGATTTTCTCCCTGGAATTTAACATTAGAACAATAATTTTTTCACACATTTTAGATATTGACCAGATGCGTGTTTGTATCGTCTTATTTTTTTAATCATTTATTTATCTCCTTTCGCAAATAAAATATTTGAGAAATAAAAAGATCGAACACGCATCTGGTCGATATCTAAAATGTGTGAAAAAATCGTTGCTCTAATGTTAAATTCCAGGGAGAAAATCGAGGAATACGTTTGTATGGGAAGCGGCCGCGAGTCACGTGGTGGAGTATGCTCTTAACCGCAGCACAGCGCAGACTTGGATTTTTTTAAAGTAAAAAGTATTGGTACATATTTCAATTTGTAAATGCTCTTTTCGATATAGCCTAAGCGGCTTGCGCTTGAATATAGGAATCGAGTGGTGGCGGATTGGGGATTCGAACCGGGGATCTCTAGACTCAGAAACGGCTACGCCACCACCTGTTCAATTAAGTAAATTCCCCACTCACTTTTTTAAATTTTTTTTTTAACTTTTTTTTAATCAATTATTTTGATTTATTTGAAGACCAAAGACGTATCGCTCCTCCGTAAATTCAACTTAAGTTAGCGGAATAAACTTAGAATCCTCACAAACTCCAAAGCTCCTACTGCATACAATACTGTATCATTACATTAAACCCTCCCCTAAGCTTTAAGCTCGGGATGCAAACACTGATATTTCTATGTAGAAAAACTCCCTGAGGTATATTTGATTTTGTACAAACAAGGGGATATCGATCGATCCAAATGGAAGTATTTGTTTAGCTAACAAGGTGGAAGATAGTGAAGGGGTTGTTCTGGCGGGATATTTGCTATTTGCTACCCTTGCGATTTATAACGATTTACTCACATAAGACTAAGCTGTCATAATTCATCTGAAGCTCGTTACCGACGTAGATTCCTGAAATTCCTGAGATTTCTGAAATCGTCCTTGCGCTTTGTATTTACAAGACGAATTGAAATCCGGTAATAAAATCAATTTATCTTAGGTGCACTTTCCTCAGAATTATTGTTCGTAAATTTAAAGGGTCTGGATTAAATTAAAATTATTATCAACGTACAGCGCCCTTAAGGCCCCTTACGGGGTCCCCCATACATTCATGTACGTCAGGGCGAAATTCCCTTGTACTTCATGGTTCATTAAATAAAAATGAAAAAAAATTGACGTAATTATTAATTCTTTTTCTAGTGAATTATCGGACTAAATTTTTATTTTATTCTTATTTTATTATTTCGTTGAATCACAATTAATTTAAAGAAACCCCTGTTTTTTAATAACATTTGATGATGCATAACACAAAAACAGTACATATAAGATTTAAAAATATATATATTAAAGAATACGTATATATCTAGTGCATTATCTGATTAAAATTTGTAAAACATTAGTAGATTTTTGATTATATTAAATTCCGTAGATTTTATTATATTTAATTTGAAAAAGATTATCTTGTACGCGATGCACGCGATGTACGCGATGCAAATAGATAATGAAATCAAACGGCGCGACGTTCGATTGGGTTTTTGGTGTTTTTTAACGAGCGCTCATCCGGGCGCTTACTACATTTTTACAATTAACAAAAGGGTGGACCTAGTAGCCTCTTAAGGTAATTTTTCTCAAAAATGGCGAATCGGTGAATCTAGATTATTTGTTAAATGAAAGGATGATGATCAGTACGCTAGGCTTCCAAGCATAAGGTCGCGGATTCGATTCCCGGCAGGTTCAATGTGAATGATTTTTTTTTGAATGGAGTTTATCATGTAAGAATATTTCATACGTGATACCTTGGGCTGGCGTTTTATGTATTACTAGTTTATTAGGAAAAAATTGGGCGTTGAACATTTTTTTTACTAAATGCGATATGTTGCTGATGATGATAAAAAAGCGTAATGTGCCACAAGCCATAAAACCAAATTTAGCGTAATAGCGAAATGACTCTACCCATGGTAAATGGCAAATGCCATAGTTGATCCAAACGTCAGACAACTTTCGGACGACTCAGCGTCAATGCATTTCACTTTTAGATAGGGTAGTTTGAATTATTGTATCTTGCTTGTTCCCTCGCCCGCCTAGTGGATAGCGCGTTGGACTACCGTGCATGAGATCGCGGGTTCGTTCCCGACGGGGTCAATGTGAAATATTTCGACGGTTCCTACGTATACTGTCGAATCTGCATTTTAGACATTTTCAAAAAACCAAAACAAACCATGAATTTGACATTTTACGCCGCCGCGCGCCTGGCACATTTTACAGTTTCGATCGTTATCGTTTTAAAAAAACTCAAAATTAAAGGGGAAAAATCGCAACACCTGAAAGTTTTCAGTAAATTTGATAGTTTAAGACAGTTAAGTAAAATTCTTTTTTTTGCAGATTCTATAGTATTCAAAGGGACCTTAGAATTGTTTGAATATGATTTTCCTTCACTTGAATATGATACTAACTAACTAACTAACTAACCATCACGCCATTTCCCCGTAGGGATAGGCAGAGAGGATAGAACGCCATACCACTCTGTCCTGACAGACTTCCTTTGCTTCCTCTACATTCATACATTTTCTCATGCACATACGCCGATTATTCCGACTTTTCACATGACCACTTTCAAGTACTTGACGTACTTGGTCATGCCATGTCTTTCTCGGCCTTCCGCGGCTTCTACATCCAGGCACACTTGCATTTAAACTTCTTTTAGCCGTTCTTTCATCGCTCATTCGCTCCACATGACCAAACCATCGTAAAAGCCCTTTCTTGATTTTGTCGATAATGCTTATCTCAGCCGGTACAGTTTGTGGAATCCATATAATCCACATAGGGGTTGGTATAAAATGATGATGAAGGTTGAAAAAACGAGAAGGTTGAAAAACAAGTTTTTCTTGTATCTCTGCCTACGTCACAGCGATCAATCACTTGTTGTATTGTATTCATCCCTCCTCACCCCCTCCCCCCCACTCTACGTTCCTATGCCTTGTCATAATACGTCATCAAGTTGATCACGTAAACTTTGGCATGTGTTATCGAATTATTTTGGCAATAAATTATGAGAACGAAATAAAAATTCTCTGTATTAGACAATATAAATAATATGTTTATGGAGTATGTTGCATTTATTGCACTTCACGAAGTAAATAAATCAATCTAATCTTTGATTTATATTTTTTATTGACATTACTTGGTGGAATTCCATGATTAAATTAATAATATATATTATAACTAACACCATTTTGAACGTATAAATACTTGTAGACAAATTACTGGATTATACCCATGCAATATAAAATATTATTGATATCCCAACAGAGACAGGAAACTCTGGAAACGAATGTGGGTAATCTAGGCGTTTACAGGGCTTTATGACCTGTCATTGGCTGATGGGCGGAACGGGGAATGTTGTAGTACATCAAGTGGCCAATTAACCCAGCCAATGACAGGTCATAAGCCCTGTAAACGCCTAGATAACCCACATTCGTTTCCAGAGTTTCTCTGTCTCTGTTGGGATATCAATAATATCTAATATATAACTAATTAAAGTTAAATAAAAAATACTTGGCACACTTCCACTTTTATTTATTTTGACCAGTTAGCGCTTTGTTAGATACCCTGTAACGGGCATCTTCAGACTGATACCAAGTATTTTTTATTTAACTTTAATAAGTTATATATTATTCATTTAATCTAATATTTGCCAAAATTAATTTCGAGCTTGCATTTTTTTTCTTGTAATTTTAATTTTAAAAACAGACAGTAGGCACATATAAAAAATTTCGAATCCATGAAAACGATGAAAATTTTGTATATTGCTTTAGTAAGAAGTCAGCTTGAATATAACTCGGTCATTTGGTCTCTTTATTACAGGGTTCACGTAAAGAACATTGAAAGTCTTACATAGGTTTGCGCTTTATTAATTTTAAATTAAATATTCCCATTGTAAACATAAATTATAACTTTTTAAATATCTTTTTGAATATACAAACACTAGAAAATATAAGAATATTCAATGATTTGCTCTTTCTGTTCAAAGTATTCAAATCTATGTTTGATTGTTGTTAACTAACAAATTTAATTAGTATACGAGTGCCTGGTCGAGTTACCCGTAGTAATGCACTATTTTACTGTAGCCAATCATCGACCAATTACAGTGCTAACTCACCGATACGAAGAATGCACGCACTGGCTAACAAGTGGCAATACTAACAATATTGATGTTTTTAACACTAATCTAGTGCATTTTGGGAACAGTGTCTGGGTGACATCTCTGGCGGTAATGAATAGCTACCTACTGTGTAATCATTTAAAAATGTCCATGTAAAAGCCCTATGGGCGTAAAAACAATAAAATAAATAAATATTATCAGTTCGTGTTGTAACGTTACTGATTTAAAACCCGTATACGTTGAAAGTTCCCGGTTAAAAGAAAAAAGCTAGTGCCAATGTAAAAATGTCTTGAATGAAAAGCTTAATCTTTTTTCCAGTTTTCCTTCTAACCCCGCGTGATTTACAGTTTTAAGAAATATTTTTTTTTTGCGTCAAATTTAACGAAACGAATGGCGCGATCCGAGAGTCCCGTTATTCGGATTTTCAGGTTATTTTCAGGCGCTGAAATGGGCCAATATATTTCTTCATGAAATTTCAGCTCTCTGTAGAATTGGCTGTAATGTGTATGAATGTCTAAAACTAGCACTGGGGCGCCCTTAAATTTTAGTTAAAAGTCAATGTAAAAATTGCAACTGAAAATGCTGGAACTGAATTTTAATTGGAAATTAAGCTATGAGACGTAATTGAAAGAGCCATTTTGTTTTTCACAAATGTTTCTGGAGTGAAAATATGGACCTGTTTTTGTTACTTCTTTATGGGGTATTAGGATTAAACTTGATATAAAATTCGGAATAGTTTTCAAGAAATCTCAACTTCGTTACTTTTACATTTCACAAAAAAGTACTTCTTACGTGATCTTTATCCTTAAAGACATATAATAATTATACATAGATCTGCTTCCACTTATTACTTAATAATATATTGTGAAAAAAATATTTTATGCCTATATATTCAAATTAATCAAATTTCACTGCATATAGGTCACTAACTAACTAAATTACCATCATGCCATTTATCCGAAGGGGTAGGCAGAGAGCATAGAACGCCACACAACTCTGTCTTGGCGTACTTCTCTTTCTCCTCCAAATTCATGCATATTCTCATGCACGTACGTCGATTATTCCGATTTCTCACATGCCCACTTTTAAACACTTGTTTTACTTGATCATACCATGTTCTCGGCCTTCTTCGACTTCTACATCCGGGCACTCGCATCATGTATTGTTTTAGCCGTTCTTTCATCATCCATTCGCTCTACATGACCGTACCATCGTAAGAGACCTTTCTTAATTTTGTCGATAATGCTTATCTCAGCCATGCATTCTGCTCTAATTTCGATATTAGTGCATCTATCATAGGTATAATGAAATATTACTGATTTGTAAATAATTACTTTAATAAATCATACACCTTACCAAAGAATTTTAAAGGAGAATAATTTTTAATGTTTTAAGATATAAACAATGTTTTGTATAATGTTTAAATATTGATTGCATTGACTTCTTTACAATAAAAAATATTTAAAACTATTATCGTATTTTTACCAAACTTAAACATAATTTGCGCTGTTCTTTTTTTTCCGCCTCGTAGCATAGTGGTAGCGCATTTGGCTACCGTGCATAAGGTCGCGGGTTCGATTCTCGTAGGGGGTCAACATCAAATATTTATTTAGGTGTGATCTTCATAATAATATTTCATGTGTGGTATCTTGGACTGGTTCTGAAGCGTAAGACTGATCATCTTACCTTCATGTATTAAAATGATCAAGATAGACTGCACTTGGTGTACCGATGCAGTGCCCTATGCACCATTGGGTGCAGATAAGGGAAAGTAGTAGTAGTAGTAGTAGTTCTTTGTTATTAGAGAGTTCATTTACTTTTATGTTTCTCAATTATTATGCTGTCTCTTTTTGTCAACACCCCATGTATAGCATTGTACAAAATTCCTTTTATAAATCCCTATAAAGGTACCTAGAAAAAATATGACATACATTATGCATGTCTCGAAAACTTTTCTTGGGGAGGAAAGAAAATCTCACATCTTTTCCGCCAACTGGAAAAGATTTCTTTTTCCGGTTTTTTTTTTTACCAAATGCATAATCTGCGTTGCGTAGACATTTTAAATTACGAGGTGACGTCATGGCACCCCAAATGAAGGCGATAAACAGTGATGAAGTCACTTGTATCCGAGAAATTTCTCAGTTTCAGGGTTCTCCAAATTACTTTTCTAGTGAATAAGGGTGCCGTATTAATTCAATTGACAGCAAGATTTGAAACAATAGTGCCTAATGTTTATGTTGTGTATATTGTGGTACGTGTGTGTGGAATGTGGTGGATGTTTTGGGAAATAGGTTCTGGCGTAGGAGACAAAGAATAAGTTATAGAATAAGGTTCTTTCCGATAACACAAATATTCTTAAAAGCGTTATAAATATTTAAAGTATATTTTTACAATTCCAACGATATAAAACACTGATCAAAAATGTTGTTTTCATTTATAAAATTTATGGTTTAAAAAACACGAATATACGAATGATTTTTAACGCCCGTTTTTGGTTAATGACGTCATACCCGTCTACCATGAAAGGCGTGAAATTCATTACGAAGTGAGCGCCTATATTGCTGTGACGTCACACCGCATGCGCGCCAAATGAAGGATTTTGCGAGCGATTTGAAAAAGCGCTATTTCAAAAAATTCATTCGCACAAAAAATAAAAAATCGGGAAGAAACCAATTAAATTTGTATCATTTTATACGTGACATAAAATTTATAAGAAATTACAGGTGACAAGCTGTTCCACCCGGGATGTCTTTATAATAAAAGTTTTCTTTGAACGAAGAATGATAAAAACAAAAATATGTTAACATCAGTACAATCCGTTTGTAAACATGATATTTAAGACGAAATATTACACGAAATATTACACGAAATATTACACGAAATATTACACGAAATATTACACACGATGAGAACTCTCTGGTAACTTCGTCTGAACGAGGATCGGAAAATGGAAGAAGGACTTACCAGAGCTGGATTCAACAAGGGCGGGAAAACGATGAAGGACCACCAGGGAGGGCGAAGTATCCTGGAATACTCTGGAAACACCACGTCGAACTGACGCGGCGGGACACAAAACGAGGGGCACAGCACACTATTACTCACTTTTTCCGAGGGGGGTTTCGAGAATTGGTTTCTGGGAAGCTTGGAGATGGAGCGAGTATGACGAGGGGATTTTGATGGAAATGAACGAGGGAAGAACAGGTCTTGGATTTAACAGGAAGAACGGATGATGACGAGTTCGAGGTAATGTTGCTGCGCTGAGCGAATATTCGAGAATGAATAGTGTTGCAAATAGCAAAACAAGTTTAAACTGACAAGCCTAACTAACTTCGATTTAGGCATATCAGCTTTAAGCTGCTCGCCTAATATTAAATAATAATAATAATAATAATTTAAAAAAAAACGGAATTGAATGGGAGAAGGTAGGGAATAAATTTTGGAAGGAATTCGAACTACCTATCACCAGAGAGTATCAATAATGGCCAAACCAATAACTGTTTTAGGTTTGAGATTCGTAAAGATTTTGTATGGATGTCCCGGGATGTCTCTGCAACACCGGAATAAGTTGTGACAACCCTGTTTCTTGTACAAATGCGGTTTCGCAATAAACATGGCTACTCCCTCCATTCTGCCCTGGCTGGGGTGGGGGTTGCTTCCGGTGTGGGAATAACTTATTTTGGCATCAAAAGAATATACAAATAAGTTCCTCGGAAGAATTTGTAGAGGGTAAAGGTACTATTGGAAGGAGTGAGTTGACGCTCCGGAAATTTAATTTCACTCTGCTTTTTGCTTTTTTGCGTATGCAAGCAGGAAACAGGATTTCAAAAACATCGATACGGTCCCGAACTTGAGATATAATTTATGTTAAAACTTAATGCTCTGAAAATTTTCTAACTAAACTTAAGCAAACCAACGATTAAACAATAATAATTACTCGCTTCCATTCTTTGGGGTTGGTACCAGAACTCCATTATAAACTGATAATTTAGCCTCTTGCTATTTACACGTATTTGCTATGACAGACTTTAAGGCACCATTTACTCTGTTACTGGCAATAACCCTCCTTTCAATATTAAAAAAAAACATATTCCTTCAACACTTAGCGAGTGTCGCTAACTTGGCCCCATGCAAATGGTTAATAGAGCAACCACATTTTCTATCTAGCCTCGGTACTTCTGATGTAACAAAACATGGTGTAACAAAACTCAATGTACAAGTGGAAAACCATTGAATCTACATCATGTTTGGAGTTTGGAGCATTAATATTTTTTTTCAATTTTTTGAGAAAATTGAGTAAGATTTTTTTTTTCGATAAATTTTTGCAAATAGTTATTAAATATAATTTATGTAGTCGAACTAATACTATCCATAAAGAAAACAAAATTTCAAAAAACGCATTTTAATAAGGAGTTTTACAATTTTACTATGAAAGCTTTTGTGAGCAGAAAAAAAAAATTGTTCAAGCTTAAATTAAAAAGTCATAATAACACATTCGACTCCAAATATATGATGTAGATTCACCAGTTTTCGGGTTGTACTACGAGTTTTGTTAATCCATGTATAGTTCGCATATTTACTATAAAATATAAAATTACAACACATTTTGTCTTTATAAATATTGTCGTCAATCAATCAGTAATAACATACGACCCAGCAAAGACCAGTTGACAAATTGTATATCCGGTGTCCAATTCTGCTTCCGGTTTACCGCTTCCGGCGTGACGAGGGTGGGGGGGGATGTGGTGACCATACACCCTCAATGGTTCATCCATCAATCTACGTCACGGGTGAAAGACGTATTAATATAAACCGCAATGGAGCCGTTTTATGGTAAAATTGTTGGATTGTGTATCTGAAGCTAAGGTTTATGTGCTGGTATGAATCTAGATTCGTAATCCTGTTAATTTTTTTTATTTCTTTTTTTTATTGACGGATTGCACAAATTATTGCTAAAATGAGGTTTTTTATTTTTTTTTATTTGTGGATATTATTAATTAAACTATTTGATAACAATTTGCAAAAAAATATGGAAAAAAATCAACTTCACAGTCAATTTTATCGAAAACAATCGGTAAAATAAAATAAAAAATTGTACAAAATCGACTTCAAATATGACGTAGATTCACTGGTTTCCCGCTTGTACATCGAGTTTTGTTACATCATGTATAATAATAATAAAAATAAAGTAATCAATCAACTCCAGTATTTAGCTAGGTATCTCCTTTTGGAAATAAATTTAGAAATTCCTTCTTGAATTTAAAATTAAATTTAAAAAATCATTTAAGCTATGTTTTTCCGTCGTTGTTGTATTTCTCCAACATACTTTAGTAGTAGTAGTAGTAGTACTTTATTTTATTACATTGTCAAAATATAAGTTGGGGAAATACCTACAAAAAAATACGGCTAAACATATTTTAGTGTTCCGCACGTTTCCATGATCAATACAAGCGACATCTGTATCGATCGCGTGTGAATTGTTCAACTGAAATAATAGTTTGTAAAATAAACAACAGGCGGCGCTAGGATAAACTTTTATTTAACCAACAGCATTTTGAGTGTGTCCAAATACTTGTAGACAAAAACTGAATTTCACCCATTACGGGCTAACATTAAATTACAATTTGACATCACAACAGAGACGAAATTATCCATATATCCTTCCAAACCTTTCGTCTCTATTGAGATTGTAATGAAATTTTACCTTCATTTATTTATAATATAACTAATTATCACGCCGTTTCCCTAAGTGGTAGACATAGAGGATAGAACGCCACACCACTCTATTCTGGCACACTTCTATTGCTTGTCCACGTTGATTCATAATTTTTCTAATCGATCTCTTTTCATTTTCTTTGTATCCTTGGCTTTAATCGTATTAAAGAGTATTGTATAATAATTTTGAGAAATCCCAACATACTACTACTGCTTTTCCTTATCCCCAATGGTGCATAGGGCACTGCATCGGTACACCAAGTGCAGTGTATCTTGATCGTTGAACATCTTCTTCATAAACAAACGTAGATTTAACAAAAAATCTACCAATTTTTTAGTGTAGAGATTTAAAAAAAAAAAAAAAAAGAATTTACCAATTTTCAATTATCACCAATATAATTTGTATATTATAATACATACATGGAGTAACGAAACTCGTAGTACAACCCGAAAACTGGTGAATCTACATCTTTGGAATCGAATGTGTAATATAACTTTTGAATCTAAGTTGAAAAAACTTTTTTTTTATTCTCATAAAAGCTTTCATAAGTACAGTAAAATTGCATGAATTCTTATCAAAACGCGGTGTTTTATTTTGTGTTCTTTATGGATAGTATTATTTTTTTAAAAATGATATTTGATAACAATTAGTAGAAATTTCCAGAAAAAAAAATAAAACTTCTTTTTCAATTTTCTCGAAAACTATGGGGTCAAATGAAAAAAATTTACTCTTTAAAATAGACTCCAAATATGATGTAGATTCACTAGTTTCTCGCTTGTACGCCGAGTTTTGTTATTCGATGTATATTTTGCTTTAATTGGTTAAAGTTCCAAACTTCCTAACAATTACAATCGGTTCAATTCCAATCGTTATTATAGATGGGGTGGAGCACTGTAGCCATATTGTAGGGCTATGTTTTCTTAAAAGGTTCGATTATTTATGCGCAGCACTGGAACTGGGAACAGACATCTTGATGGTTATTTGGAAATTTAGAACTATTAGGCCGTGAAAGTTTTCAGTTTACTCGGAAATGGGGTATGAAATATATGCAGATGAATTGAAAATTGAGTGGGCGGTATTAATGAATCAACTCAAATGTTTAATTAAATTGGCATTGACATTCACACTAATATTTACTGTGGATAATGGCGCATCAACTATACAGGGTGTAACAAAACTCGATGTACAACCCGAAAACTGGTGAATCTACGTCGTATTTGGAGACGATTATGTAATATGACTAGTTAATCTGAACTAAAAAATTTTTTTTTTTCCTCCCACAAAAGTTTTCATAAGTATGGAAGATTTTTTTTTTATTTTTTTTATTTTTTTATTATTTTTATTTATTGCTTAAATTCTTATTAAAACGCGTTTTTTAATTTTGTTTTCTTCATGGATTGTATTGATTTGACTAAATTCACGATATTTGATAACAATTTGCAAAAAAAACAACTTTGTACTCAATTTTCTCGAAAACTAAGGGACAAATAAAAATAAAAAATTCTATAAAATCGACTTCAAATATGATGTAGATTCACTGGTTTCCCGCTTGTACTTCGAGTTTTGTTACACCCTGTATATTAAGTACGACCCTTTTTGACCCGTTGTCTCACCTCAGCATTTCAATTCATACAAATTCGAACAAATTTATTCGAATAAAACCACAATTAATTTTTTTCTCCATTGGGTCTGTAAAAATGTAATTATTCGATTGCGCCAAGTGTTCAGAAAATACAAATAAACACTTGAACCGTTCGCTAGCTGTAGTGTTAGTCCTTATCAGGCAGTTAAATAGATAATTACTACGCCTGAAAGTTTCAGGCGGAACTCCAATCAGTTAAAAGATTACTAACCTACTTTAACAACTTTCCGAATGTTTCCTTCTCCCCTTTCCGTTGTACGATTTCCTGAAATTACTGATTTCCGCTAACGACTTGTAAACTCTTGTTTTGGATTCAATATCAGAATAGATTTTAATGATTTTTTTAAAAATAAGTTGTTAGCTAAGGTTATTCAATTAATTCCTGATAATTCATTTAAAGTACTATCTAATATCCCTACTTCGTAATGGAGTTCTGGTACCAACCCTTATGTAAGGAAGCTAAGTATGAAGTTGGAAAAAGAAGAATGAAAGTAGATTGAATGCAGTTGAAATGCGATATCTCAGGCGAATGTGTGGTAAAACTTTGTATGATACACTAATGTTGAAATTAGAGCAGAATGCAAGGCCGAGATAAGCATTATCGACAAAATTAAGAAAGGTCTTTTGCAATGGTTCGGTCATGTAGAGCGAATGGATGATGAAAGAACGGATAAAAAAATATATGATGCGACTGTGCCTAGATGTAGAAGTCGAGGAAGTCCGAGAAAGACATGGCATGATCAATTAAAACATGTGCTTGAAAGTAGGCATGTAAGAAGTCGGAATAATCGACGTGCGTGCATGAGAAGATGCATGAATGTGGAGGAAGCAAGAGAAGTATGCCAAAACAGAGTGGTGTGGCGTTCTATCCTCTCTGCCTACCCCTTCGGAGAAATGGCGTGATGGTAAGTTAGTTAGTTAGTTAATTAAAATTACTTGCAGATTTTGGGAAAAAATATTCTTGTTTTATCGTCAAAATTTTGGAAATCGGGGAAGGCCAAATATAGGGGCAAAAATTTAATAAACCCTTATAATATGTATGCATATTTGTGATTAAAATTACTTTTAAAATTAATTTATAAGGTACATGGATTTGATGATGTAAGTCTGAAAAACTGTCTTAGAAGTCTATGTACTTAGGTATACAATACTACAGCGTAAGAAAAGAAAAAACTTCCCCACTTAACTCCGTTTATCTGAAAAATTTACCAAAATGAGTCTAGTAACTCAATTTTAATGCGGCATCTGAAAGTAAAACTTTTTTTATAAAACGGTTATTTAAATTAGGGTAATTTATGCCCATCCATTTAGAGTACGCTCTACATAAATATGTACATAAATCCGCCGAGTTTTCATTAAAGTGCATGAAAGATACGGAGACGCCATTTTGTCCGTCAGAAACAGGCAAATCGTTTTATTACGCGAATTTTTTAGTGTTGCCAGAAAGAAAATGAAGGAAAAATAGCGTAACATTAAAATACTTTCTCTATGATTCTTAATACTTATATTTTAATTAACTAACTCTGGAATTTGACATTTTAATTACAAAATTCATTGAAAATGTTGGCGTGTTTGGGTTACATACACATCCAAAGATTTCAATTTAGATGCTATTTTTGACAAATCGGAAATATCTTACTAACTACTAACTAACCATCACTCCATTTCCCCGAAGGGGGTAGGCAGAGAGAGGATAGAACGCCACACCACTCTGTTTTGGCATACTTCTCTTGCTTCCTCCACATTCATGCATCTTCTCATGCACGCACGTCGATTATTCCGACTTCTTACATGCCCACTTTCAAGTACTTGTTTTACTTGATCATGCCATGTCTTTCTCGGCCTTCCTCGACTTCTACATTCAGGCACAGTCGCATCATATATTTTTTAGCCGTTCTTTCATCATTAATTTAGATATCACTATTTATTAATCCCTGTTCTAATAATTATTGCTGTTTTGGACTAAAATATTAAATTCATTGAAATAAATTATTCCAGGGTGGGTGCCTCCTAACCCAGTACCTACCCAACTGAGTTAGAACGGTAATTATTATTCTGCATCTGGCAACACCGTCCACTGGGTGACAGCCGTTTAGGCGGGAACTTTACTGCGATATTTACGACTGTTGTTGTTCGCAAAAGGTCCACGGGCCGAGTTTTCTTAACCCTTTATGGCGCATTACCGGCTTACATGGCGGGAAATCCGTGAAATATTACTTGGTCAGCGATAAGCGCAAATAATAAGCGAGTTATGAGTAGGGCGAGTGCTCGGTGCGAAGGGGTTCAATAATAATAATATATATAGAGGTATAATAAGCTCAAAATTGTCGACGCTTTCATTATTGATCAAAGGAAAATAACTATAACGACAACGGAGTAGCGGCAATACTTGACATATTACCTGTTCTTTTATTTATATGAGTTAGCCTTTATTTATCACATGTGTTAAACTCACTATATACGGGACAGTTTACTACACAGTTTTCCTGTGCAGTCTGAAAACTGTCCCGTATAAAAGCTAAAACTGGATGAAAAACTGTGTGCTAGTGTCAGATTCTCACTGTGCGCTAATTCCACACATTTTTTCACACAGTTTCGGCGCGCGCATCACCGCGGCGATTACGACAGTATAGTACGTATAATATTCAACAGTATCGGTAATATTACAAATAAACTTTTATATGATGGTAAATATGAATATATTATGTAATAAATAATATGAACTGAAATCCTGGATCGAAATTCAAAATATCGAATAACGACTATTTGACAGATGAGTAATGTTGCCAAATTGTAAAATCGGTAGAATTTTTCTGCGCTTATAATTGCATAAAATAAATGCTTTAAAAAATTTAAATGACTCCAAAATCGGTAAATCGGTTGTTAACTTTCAGTAGATTAAAAAAATCGATAATATAGGCGACGATAGAGATTATTAGTATGGCAGTCCGACTGTGTATCCTATGGTCCGACTTCCGACTGTCGCGTTTTGCGCATGCCTACAGATAGTAAACTGTGCCGTGTAAAGGTAAAATTCACACCGCGCAGTTTTTATTGGTCAGAAATCGGTACAAGAAACTGTTTAGTTTTTTGAACAAGAAACTGCACAGTAAACTGTCCCGTATAAAGTGGGCTCTTGGGCCATTCCGGCCATTGTTGTAAGTAATGCCTTCCTTTATTTTAAATGCGTTATGTAACTAACAACGGTTTTCGGAGAAAACTTTTATCTCGTTTCTGTCGCATTTAATCATATTGCATAGAAAGAGAGGGATTTATGATTATCGAGTAAATAGATTCGGTAAAAATGTTAGTATTAACTGCTTGGTGAAATATTATTACAAGGTCAGCGAAAAACGTAAATAATAAACAAATTATGAGAAGGGTGAGTGTTCCGAGCGATAAATATTCTATAGTTGGACAGAGTTCAGTAATTGCACGCGGCAATTTTACGTGCTGTGTTTTGTAATACGAATTCTACGATTTTACCGATATTCGTGATTTTTGATTTAATAGAGTTAACCGATTAGCAATTTTACCATGCCTTCTTCTTCTTCTTTCACCACGTTCGCTCATATGTGGAGCATGTGGACACATAAAGCTCAGGCCACATGCATTAGGTACCAATATTTTTAAAATTTAAAATTATTTTATTTTTATTTTGAGGGATTATAGGGGGTGCCTAACACACTTGGCCAAGGCTGTATAATATATTATAATATCATATATTCACTCTTTTTTAAATATTATGATCGTTATTTAATCTAGAGCAATGGAGAGCGAATCCTTATGGGAATTTTATTACAACCGGCCCGGCTAATTAGGGGTGGCGTGAGGTAGATGTATTATGGCGTTTTTATCCCCTCTTATTATGTTTCATTCTGGTTCCCAGGTGATATGGGGTTAATGTAATTGAACGATAAACCGCAAAATAAAATATAATTAAAAAATCAATTACACAATTTTCATTAAATCACCGCAACATTTTTAGAATTTAAATACAATAATACTACAACTGCTTTCCCTTATCCGCACCCAATGGTGCATAGGGCGCTGCATTGGTACACCAAGTGCAGTAAATCTTGATAATTTGTTACTTGAAGGCAAGATAATCAGTCTTATGCTTCACCGCCAGTCCAAGGTATCACATATGAAATATTTGATTGTATGAAAATCACATTTAAATAAATCATTAATATTGACCCCTATCGGGAATCGAACCCGTGACCTCGTGCATGGCAGCCCAACGCGCTACCGCTACACCACAAGGCGGACATTGAAACAGTACAAGAATTTTTTTCAATTTTAAAAAATATGACGTTTTTAGTGCAGATTAGTTATTACACTGAGGGATCGTCCCACCTCCACCCGCGACTGTTATAGAGTCCTTGGGGACTCTGTCAGTCACGCTATTTTATGCAGGACTTTAAATTTTTGCAAATACAAATGCATAAGCAAATTGCAGGGCCAAAGTTTCCAAGTGAAGTTAAGTCAAGAGGGCGACAGCATCGATCAAGTCAAAAGAAAATCATGATGCCGCCACCCTTGCGATCCCTCAGTGTCTCCGTATCGAAATTATCTTCTTTTTTTTCTCTTTATGAATGCACACAAACATACAAAACAAGAATACAAATTAATTAATGTGCCGTAAAAGCTCAAAACAATACAAAAGAACAGAAAGAAGATTAGTATTCACAGAGCGATATTATGCAAGTAGTATGTGTGGCCCAGCCAGCGGTTGCTGCGTCCGTTGCCTCACCTCTGTATTCATTACAAAGTAGTGCCGTGAAATGGGTACCACACCAAAATAGTATATTTACTGGTTTTCCGCTTGTACGTCGAGTTTTGTTACACCATGTAGAATATAATCTGGAATGCTAATTCCATATGCTCTTTAATGATCAATTATTCTTATTTTGCTGTCATCTATAGTTATCCAGTATTTTTTTTTTTTTTTTAAGTTTTGTGGCTGTCGATAAATTAATTTTGAAAACAATTAAATCTCTACTGATGGCCTGTAGTGCAGCCTGTTTATTATTGGTCTAATAATATAACCTGTTAGCGTTGCCTTTGTTCGTTTGTCGTACAGTGCATAAAACAAAGAATATTATAACAATAGATAATACAAACAAGCATAATATTAGGTAAGTATAATAAAATTAACACATATTCTTATTTGGAGTAAAACTGTGTTTAATTTACTGATAAGTTAACGGGTTACACGTGTCTTTTATCACACAATTACTACCGGTTTTAGTACCGATCCGTAATCAGCGCACAAAATTTGGAGAGCGCGCTTTTGCGGTTGCGGGCCCTGTGGCTTGAAATGCTCTCCCACCAGAAGTGTGCGCAACTGTGAGAGTGAAGTGGTGTTTCAAAAGAAACTTAAGACCTATATTTTCTCAAAATCTTTTGATTAATTTTGATAATGGTATTTTCTACTCAGAAATTGAGTTTTCACTCACTTTAAATTTCCCGAGCCGTTAAATTCAATATTCAAAGCGCCCTTGAGGGATATTTATACAAAAACGGCGCTATATAAATTATACATAATAATAATAATAACAATGCTCTTGAATCTTTGGTTTTTTGTCACATCAACATTATTGTTACAATCATCAACATACCTTAATATCCGCTTCCTATGTGGGGCATATGGATTTTATAAACTGCCTCCAAGCCAAGTACAAGAAACATTTTATATTTGAGTACATCATAAGAATTCAAATGTTTAATTTTTCTAATAAAAAAATGGTCTGCTTATTAAGTTAAGTTTCAATGCCACAAAATGGCGTTTATTTTCAATATTTTTTTTAATGCAAAAAATAAAAAAGATTCCACTAACCATGTGGTTATCAGTGGATTTCTTTAGTTAGTCTTGGCACATACAATCATCGTAAATAAAAATAAAACAATGAGACACAAGATTTGATTTTAGCTGTGAAACTTATACAATATAAAGAATAACAATACACACATACATAGGTACATAGGCAATGAGAAGTGAATATTCAAAAGTATCACCTATTTACTATTTGATTAAATAGATGCTCTTTGGTGGCCCTTTTTAACAATGCTATCTTACCAATGCTGATTATTTCCCTAGGTAGAGAATTGAAGATTTTGGGGATCGCAACTGGTAATGATCTTTCGCCATACTAATTATTGAATTTAGGAATGATTAATTTCGCGTTATGGATATATTTTGATTGAACTGTGTTTAGTATAAAAAACTTTATAAAATGTCTTGAATCAAAACTCTCGAGATTCAATAAGAAAAGAAACAATGTAAGATTTACTCAAATATGTCAATTTTGGGTCTGTTTTCAAATAGTCGACTTTTGCTTTAAAAGTTGCTTTAAAAAAGTGAAGTAACTAACCATCACGACATTTCCCAGAAGGTGTAGACAGAGGATAGAACGCTACAGCACTCTATCCCGGCACACTTCCCTTCCTTCGTACATCTTCTTACACTCGCACGCTGATTATTACGACTTTTCACATGACAACCATCAAGTTCTTGGTTTACCTGATCATGCAATGTCTTTCTCAGCCTTCCTGGACTTCTACACACAGATTCTTTTAGCCGTTCTTTCATCATTCATTCGCTCTGCATAAAAAAAGTAAAAAGTTAAGTACACTATTGTGCTCGCGTGGTATTTTTTAACACTCGTTAAAAATACTATTTCTTTGTTCGCACTCGAGAAGCTAGTAGAGATTCGTGATCGGTATAAAGTAACATGGCAGAGAGAATGGAACACGAAACGCAGATGTACAGAGTAAAACCCGTTATCTTAGTACTACCAAGTTACTACTTGATCCACTTGTTAAACAATCAGTTAAATTTAACCGCCCGTTAGCGACAGATGAATTATATGAGAAACTGAAAGTTTATAATTATAATTCTACTGCCGATGGACTTTTTGTTTAGGGGGTCTCCTTGGCGTAGTGGCTAAGATGCTTGATTTACATCACAAAGGTTCTGGGGTCTATTCCTGGTTAGATCACCATAGTCAAAAGTGCCTCGGTTTTCTATGTTGTATCGCTGTTATTGCATCTATATTAATTTATTTCAATCAAAAAAGTGGCAAAAAAAGTTTCTTATTAGGATGAATTAGAAATAAAAACTAGATAAAAAACATAACTTCTAATATACAAGAGTATAATTGTTCCACATATAGACTACTGCTCATCTATATTTTACCTTAGTAATGAAGGAGAGCTAAAAAAATTACAAATTTTGCAAAACAAAGCCTTGCGAATCATATTGAAGTGCAGTAGAAGAACAAAACATCAAAAAAATGATTAAACTTTTGAATATTATGTCAGTAGACCAAAGAATTAAATATAATGAAATTAAAAAAATTGTTAAGGGGATCATTCCAAGACATTTGGTTAACAAATTTAAAAACAATGACTTTTTTCATAAATATGCAACAAGAGGTTCAAAAATATAAGATTAGAAAAGAAGAAAAAACTATGCCACAGAATTGTCTGATGTATAAGGGCATTAAAATGTAAGAGGAGATTCCAGATGATATATGAAATGAACAAAATGTAAATTTATTTAGGGTTAAATCTAAAAAATATATGTGTGAAAAATATTAGTGTATTATATTTATTATAGCTAAATTGAAAAATGTATAATGTTAGGATAAGAATAGTTAGGAAAAAAAATTAAGTGTAATGTACATGAAAATAATATTAGTCTATGTAAATTATATAGTACTAAATAAAAAATAAAAAAATAATATATATTTTGTCCACCTCATGGTTTTGTGATGAAGTCGGTAAGTACGTTGGAGCACCATGATGAGATCCCGAGTTTGATTCTCGTGGGAGTATTTATAATATATTTTTCAACATGATTATTTGCATCTTACTTTCATGTCATCCAATTATCAAAATACAGTTGGATCGTGTTACTAGTAAATATATACTACTATTCAGTGCCCTATGCACCATCACCTCATCAAAATATTTTTAATAATAGTCCAAGATCATATTAAATTTAATTCACTAAACGAAGGAAGCAGATCTCACGGTGCAGCACTCAATTTGAAATAATTCTAGAACACGTTCGGTGTATAATCCGTTATAAATTTGAACCGAATAGCTTCATGACGAGATGAGAGGGTGTCATTTCCTAATCTATACGCGACTACAGCTCTGGCGACCCCACCCTTATCTAACTAGAAAACCCCGAAATTTATTGCACATTTATGCAGAAATGTTGTGGTGTGGGTCAGGGGATGGAAGACTGCGGTTCGCGAACTGTTTGCGGCCCTTTTGAATTTTTTTATGTGCTTTTAAAAAATGTATCATCTTCTTTGAGTGCAAACCTGCTGTCTGTTTATAGTGAATTAATAACCTGTGCGGGAAGTAAAAAAACAACATTAAATTAAGTTGGTTCGGTCATGTAGAGCGAATGGATGATGAAAGAACGGCTAAAAAAATATATGATGCGACTGTGCCTGGATGTAGAAGTCGAGGAAGGCCGAGAAAGACATGGCATAATCAAGTAAAACAAGTGCTTGAAAGCGGGCATGTAAGAAGTCGGAATAATCGACGTGCGTGCATGAGAATATGTATGAATGTGGAGGAAGCAAGAGAAGTATGCCAGGACAGAGTGGTGTGGCGTTCTATCCTCTCTGCCATGAAATGGCGTGATGGTAGTTAGTTAGTTAGTTAGTTTTAAAATTAAATTAAATTAATTTTATTTTAATATCAATATTATTCACGCCCAAAAGACTTATACATTACATTTTTAATATGTATATGTACATTTATTTATTTTTGAAAATATAGGTAGCAAGGTAGCAATACATTCTATATGTATAAAAAATTCAATAGGATTTACACAGACATAACTTAAAATTTAAATAAAATTGTAGATAAATAAGTGATAGAAAGGGTTGGAAGCCATCACTGGCCAATTAAATGCCCGTAGATTTAATTTAATTTAATTTATGATTACTTTTACAACGTAAATATACAAAGTAGGTGCCTCCCGAGAGCTTTAACCATTCTTGCCTAATTTACAAGGCATCAGGTTTCTCGGCGTCCAGGACGTTCTCTGTTGACAATCCGTAGGCAGTTTGCGTCAGAGCTGCGGGACGTGGACCTGACTTGGAAGGAGTAAATATTTAAAAAAAACACAAAAATTAACAAATTAAAAACATTTTTTTAAAAAATTCAATTAAAAAATACAAATCTAATCAATGTAATTAAATTAGATTATTTTTATAAAAATAATGGCGACCCCTGGCTGTGGGCTCATATAGCCGTGGGCCCCCATTTATAATAATGAATTTTTCATCCCCTTTTATTGCACCATCCAGGCGAAATGGCCAGTTACAGCATATGAACGGCGAGGGTCCACATTACCCTTGGATTGTTTCACCCAAGGTCAATTAAAATAATACAATATTCATCGAATCACGCCTGCTCGCGGGGGGCTAATTAGAAATTCACAAATTAAATTTAAAAGGGGGATGTTTGGAGTTTGGAGCAATCGTAAACATATTTATTGTGTTTTTGAAGGGGGGGCTGGTCTTTTTTATGTTTTTTGTTTATTTGCACTTCTCACTATTTGTTATGGTAAATAAAAGGGACAGTAATATTTAAGTTATTTATATTTAAATAAAAAAAGTTATAATTTGACATCTCAACAGAGACGAGAAACTTGGAAGGGAATATGGATATCTAGGCGTTTACAGGGCTTATGACCTGTCATTGGCTGGGTTAAGTGGCCACTTGATGTATTACAACATTCCCCATTTCGCCTAGTATTTGATATCCATATCTGCCAATATAAAGTAAAATGGCGCGACGCTTAATATGTGAACTCTCTGTCATCCATTGATAAAATTGCTAAGCATTTTAGCAGAAACCTTTATGATTGCAAGTAAAATTCTTAGTTTTTGTCTACAAGTATTTGGACACACTCAAAATGTTGTTTAAAAAAAGTTATATTTATTCAATACTCGCCTCTCAAAGCTTAATATACGGATCGAAAACTGTACGGTTTCTTGTTCAGAAAACTGTACAATCTGTCAAAAGACATGCTAAATATGTATATTTTTTAAGCGCTACCGTAAGTTATTATCGTCTGTTTGCACACAGGAAATTGTTAATATAGCTTATAAGATAAATATGTTATTTGTTTTTCCGTTTACATAAAAAAACATCGCTGTCAGGATAGCCAAACGTTGCGCCGACCATTCAATATTCCATACAGTTTTCGCTTTATACGGGACAGTTTGTAAACTACACAAGAAATTGTACAGTTTTCTGTGCTGTATAAAGGGCGATTAAGAAGTTTTACAAAGCGTTTGGATTTTTTTAATTTTAACTTTTATAATATCTGAATTGGTGAATATTTATTTTGTTGTTTTTACGCCCATAGGACATTTACATATACATTTTTAAATTATTACACAGTAGGTAGCTATTCATTACCGCCAGAGATGGCATCCAGACACTGTTCCCTAAAATGCACTAGATTTGTGTTGAAAATATCAATATTGTTAGCAAACTTGTTAGCCAGTGCGTGCATTCTTCGTATCATAGATTTTAAACATAGATTTTAATACTTTGAACAGAAAGAGCAAATCATTTAATATTCTTCTATTTTCTAATGTTTGTATATTCAGAATAATATTGATTAAAATATATCATATAATAGAATTTGTGATTGAATAAATAGAGTGAATATCAAAATATTTTTAGTATGTATGGGAGCAATAATTATTTGTAAATTGGAGTTCATTCCATTCATAAAGTTCTTGGGTGGAATTTATCGTGAGTATATAAGAGGCTTTAACCATGCTGTACTTTTCTATTTTATTTTTGGAATCAGTTGGACGCGTTCAGGACTCCGTCATCAGAACTTCGAAATGTGAAGGGCCAACCATGTGGTTAACGTGAGGAGCGGATATAAATAATTGATGATTAAGATGATTAAACTATTTTAATATAGAGGCTGATTGTAATGAAAGTGCGTTGCAAGAATAATAGAAGTGTAAGAAATACCCTTAAGATTAGCCTTTCTCATACAAAAACTTTAAGCGGTTCAATGCTATGTCCCTATAGAAACCTTTGTAACAATACTTGGTGATCTACCAGCTTATAGTAAAATCTATCACAAGTTTCTACCATAATTTATGCTTATCCGCTGTAGATTTTTAACATTTTTGATGCGTTGTTCCTTACTTCCTCTCTTATCTTTTCAGATGCTGGCCGGGATATGAGTGTCCGGTGGGAGATGTGAGGGCTGGGGGATGTAGCCTTGTTGGCCAATGCGGGCTGATGGCCTCGCGGCTGGCGCCCCCCTTGCCCCCCGCGAGGGCGGAACGCCCCCTCGCCCCCGGAAGCTGTCCCTCGAGGGCCGACCTCCCCTGCTCTCCTGCGCCCCTTCCACCTTCCACAGCGAGGACCTCATCGACCAGGATGCTATCAGACCCACAGCCAGATCACTCAAACACAGAAATTTGCAGGTGTTCCATTCCAAAACTTCAGAGAAAGATGAAGATAATGACGGATACCAAAATCAGAAATGCGTGGGAAAAGCGCAGACTTTGGCGAAGGTTAAAAGAAACCCAAAAAACGCCGAAATGTTTGTCCATCGTCAAAATTTGCAGCCCGCTAAACAACCAGATTTTAATTGCGAATTTGAGGCGACAGATTTTGATCCCAGCGCACATAACATCATCAAAGATCTCGTCGATTGTTCTAGTAACGCACTGTCTCTTAGTGTTAATAATTTCACTACAGATCCAGTTCCCTGCGGAAGATTCGATTCAAATGGAGAAATTGACAGAACTTCTAGTGAAAACCTTTCAAAAAACTCGAACGAGATCTCACTGCACGATGAGATCACAAACACATCACGATATGGAGCAGTTTCAACAAATGAGAGTGGAAGCGATACATCGTGCGAATCGTTTAAAACTATCGAATGCGATTCTTCCGTCGCAGCACTCGGAGAAAATGGAGAAAATAGCGCAATCCAAACTAGAAGTAATCAAGAGACAAGATCATCCAGCGACGTGGGCACTCCGTGGAAAGGGCGCTTCATGGAACAGAGAATATCTCCGCACAAGCGAAATAAAATCTCCTGCCGATCGAAGCGCAATAGACATAAAAGTGTATCCGATCCCAGATGCATTTCACTTTATAGCTCGCCGTCTAATAAAAACCAGGAAACTGAAGCCGAAACTGGATTACATAACAACAATGACGAAAGTGCATTGTTTGAACACAATCAACTCGAGAAGGAGCACGGAATTATACGCGGAAACGGGTTTTACAATATTGACATCGAAAATGATTACGGTAATTGTTCCAATTCGCGAAATAATACTCCCAACAGCATCTTACAATCCAATCACAGCAACCGCGATACAAATACTGTGTTTAGGAGATATAATTACCAGCGGCATCCTAGCTTCTTACAACCTAATCAGTCAATTTTATCACCTGACGAAGATCGGACAGATCAAATCGTACCGAACACTTTAGTTAACGAATCTAGTTCAGCAAATATTTATAATTTCCCTGGGCCTTTGGAAAACTTTTCAGCGTTGTATTCAAACGGGTATTTGAGATCGATTCCTAAGTCTAGGAGTTGCGTGGAGTATTCTTCTTCGTCTTCGTCCAGAGGGCCACCGCGGCCCTTGTCACTGGCGGCGCGCAGGGGCGCCGTGCGACATCGCAACGCGGAGGAGGCCCTGTCCAGCCTGCTGTGGCAGCCCTACGAGTGCCGCACGGACGAGGGGGCGGAGAGGGGCCTGGTGGAGAGGGGGTTCGCGGTGAGCGCGCACTCGCATTCACTCCTAGCTGTTCGTAATGGGGAGACGTGCGCGGCCGCAATGCGCCTAACGGTACCCGCGCCCGACTGCCGGGATCTGCCCGACAGCGAACCGAAACCTGTGGATTGTGCGAGTGTTATAAGTGAACGCGTCAGTGCTAATTCTAATTCTAATCCTAATCCTGTTAGTGTGAATGGTGAAGTGATTGTTACTAGTTCGTGCGGGGTGAGCCAGACGTCCATCCAGCACACTCCGTGCAGGACCTGGGCGTCATGCGGGGCGCAGACCGAGGAGCCCCCGGGGCCGGCGCCCCCCCTGGCGCCCCCGCCTTACAGCACCCTTCCGCACGCGCACCCCGTGCTGCCCTTCCCCCTGCCAGTTCAACCCCACGCGTACCCCTTTCAGCCAGTTAGTCTCAGAAGGTATGAATTGCCTAACTGGCAATGTTTACATTTTCTAAAGTAGTCTATGCAATCTTGCATGATATGGCGTTTTGGGTTATTATGCCATGTTTTTCAGTGTACCAATGCAGAGCCCTTTGCACCTATATTTGTATAAAGGGCCAATTACGAAATTATTACCTTTTCTTTTACACAAAGTGTCATTTTGCGACGATGGCTCACAGGCCATTCTTACAAATCCCTGACCTTTTAAACGAAGGGTCAGTAGGCTTCTTTAGCAATGCATGTAATTGTTATGCAAGAAAGTTCATGCTATTCATTAAAATGCACTTCAGTTCATAATGTTACTTGACTGAAAATTCTAAACCTAAATCTTTAATTACAATAATAATTGACATCACAACAGAGGTGAGAAGTTTGGAAAGGAATATGGATTCTGTCTACAAGTATTTGAACACACTTAAAAATATTGATAGCAAAATCATTATTAGAAAAAATAATAGCAGGTTAGGTTAGGTTTGGTTACAGGTCTATACCTGTTAAGTTAACTCTAGACAAGCTATATCAAAGAGATAGAGCTGTCAAAATTCAAATGTTCAATTTGTATTTTGCAGTGAAAAAAAAACCACCTACTATATATCTTCCTCTTTCCAACACATTTTAATTACCGTGTACCTATGCAGTGCTATATGCATTAATAGTAGTAGTTAAGATATTGATAATAATTTGGTAAAAATTCATTGCGCACCATTGGGTGCGAGTAAGGGAAAGTAGTAGTAGCAGTGTGTATTATAAACAAATAAAAACATTGGAAAATTTCTTCCTCCAACTTCATAAACAATTATTAAAATTCTTACGGAAATTATTAATACTTAGCCCGATATTTCATATATCGTTTGGAAAAAACGTGGGTTGTTTAAGTTGTAAACATCCAACCAAATGCAACAATAACACTAAATAATATTGTTAAATTTGTAAGAATTCATATTCGATTAGCATAACATCCGTAGAAACATGTTTAATATTTGTGGATTTTGAAATCATTACCTTATAACTATGAAGATATTGCTGTCTTTTGGATGATTTACATAGCACCACTTAATGAGAAATCATCCATTACGGATATCCAACTACTACTACTACTTTCCCTATATCCGCACCTAATGAAGTGCATAAAACACACCGAGTGCATTGCATTACATCATTTCATTTCATCGATCATTTCATTACATGAAGGTAGGATGATCAATCTTACGCTTTAGTCCAAGGTATCACTCATGAAATGTTAATATGAAAATAAATATTTCATGTTGACTTCCTACGGGAATCGAACCCGCGACCTCATGCATGATAGTACAACGCGCTAACTACTACACAACGAAGCGGACGATTTAATTTATTTAAAAAAAATATATATTTTTAAAATTATATAAAAGCGAAGATAATTTTTTAAAATTATTCGAGGTGAAGCATAAAAAAATAGCCTCAATATGGCTTCTTTCACTCAGCTAATTCTATTAGTTGACTTGAAAACTGATTTTAATAGATGATTATGTAAATTAATTTATTTCTTGAAATTTTTAGTCATCAATAAAATGATACCTTTGAACCTACACCTAAATGATTTGATATTTCTGATGATTTGTGACTTTGAATAAAATAATAATAACCATATCGACGCGCGAAGCCTCCTACGTATAATATCGTAACCCACAAATCGTCTATTTTGAGTTTTTGGTGGATTTCGTCTGTATTTAATTATATCTTTAATTCTACCAAAACAAAAAAATTATTTTGCCAATAATAAGGGATTTTTTGGGGCGTAATTTGTCGTATCTACAACCAATGCATATGAACGAAAATATTTTCAAATGCTCCTCCTGTAAAATCGCATTTTGTGGGTTACGATATTATAAGTAGGAGGCGTCGATATGTGTGGTTTTTTCATTTTGTTTTCTTTATGGATAGTTTTAATTCGACTACATAAATGATATTTGATAACAATTTGCAAAAATTTATCGAAAAAAAAATCAACTTCTTACTTAATTTTCTCGAAAACTATGGGTCTAATAAAAAATATTTATTCTACAAAATCGACTCCAAATAAGATTAAGATTCACTGGTTTTCCCGCTTGTACATCGAGTATTGTTACGCGGTGTTTATGTGTAATACGTATCTTCAATACGATATGTTTAACATCCTTCAGTTGCTCGATCACAGATCACCATCGACGCGGTTATAAGCGACGTGATAACGATTTCTTACCATGGATGTTTAACGTTTTCGCGATCACAATGGAACGCGCGTTAAAAGTTATCGATCGGGATTATTAAACGAGTGCATCAAGTCGCGAGCCCTTTCCCGAGATATATATTCTTCGCACATAATCTTCATTCAATCTTTCTCGAGTGCCGTATTGCATTTAGCCGGCGTTCAGCAAGCCAAATATTGAGAAAAGCAGTCGACATAATAAACAATCCGACACGCGCGTTGATTTGACGTTTGACGTTTGGCCGCGATATCGCGTGCCGAGCATTGCCGAGCGTTGCCTCGGCAATGCTCGGCTCGGCGAACGTGGTATGAACGTATGTTCATTGTGATCGGTCAAATCGTTAGCGTTAGCACGTGGTAAACACGTTTTTAACTACCTCGATAGTTATCTGTGATTGAGCTCCTGAACACCATCACTACCTTCTTTAAAGGCCTAAAAAGGCTGCCTTTTAATGTAACAACAACGCGGTATGTTGCTTATACAAAAACTTGGTATATTTAAAAGTGGCATTGTTCTAATGACCCAGCGACAGAATGTAAGAATATACAGGGAACCGCTTTACCGACACGCCATGGGAAAACTGGCGGCAGGGCTGGGAAGTTGGAAATATAAATCAAGTAAATGTGGATGTTCAATCATTGGAAGAGTGGAAAATTACACGCAGTGTATCAAATGTCTTATTAAAATATTGTATTTGTTAAAGGAGATAAATAAGTTATTAAAAAAATAAGACGATGCAAACACGCATCTGATTGATATCTAAAATGTGTGAAAAAATCATTGCTCTAATGTTAAATTCCAGGGAGAAAATCGAGGAATACGTTTGTACGGGAAGCGGCCGCGAGTCACGTGGTGGAGTATACTCGTAATTTGGTCGATAATCTCAGCCTTGCATTCTGCTCTAATTTTGACATTAGTGCACCTATCATACATAGTTTTACCACACATTCGCCTGAGAGATATCATTCCAACAGCATTCAATCTACTTTCGTCCTCTTTTTTCCAACTCCATACTTAGCTTCCATACATTAAGGCTTTTATTATTATTATTATGGATAATTTATATAGCGCTGTTTTCGTATAAATATACCTCAAGGGCGCCTTAAATATTGAATTTAACGGCTCGGGAAATTTAAAGTGAGTGAAAATATACCAAGAAAAAAAAAAATCATAATATAAAAATAAAGTTAAAGATTATGTGTCGAATAATGTGTGATGAGGGTGTGTTATTATTGTATTTATGAATATGAATTTATTGTTAATATTAGAGTACATTTTATATTTGTATAGAATGTATGCTATTTCAAGTAATTAAAAAAAAAAAAAAAACTCAATTTCTGAGTAGAAAATACGATTATCAAAATT